>JAQIVZ010002417.1:0-21021 GCA_034700945.1 Arrhopalites spinosus
AAACATATGTACAATTTCTCTAACTTTTTTGTGAATTAAATTTTAATAGAGTTTAACTCATTTTTTCCCTCAGGGATTACAAATAAACTTGGAACTATTAAAAGCTTCAATTCAAATATTTTTTATGAGGTCCGAGACTTGGAGTCATTCAACAAATTTTCTGAGTGTGATCAAGTAAAATTGAGTGAGCTGAATTTTTCTCTTTTTGATTATTTTGTCAAGTCATCAAAACTTGGTAGGGGGATCAATAATATTTTGGAATTAAATGAAGACACAATTAAAAAGATTTATTATTTTGTTAATTTAAAATCTTTACCTGGATTAAAAATTCCGGTAATGAAGATGGTCAATTTTATGTCCTTTGATTTCAAAAATAATGTTTTTCCAATTGGATGTCCATCTCTTGAAAAATGTTTTCCAAATTTGGAGAAAGTTGAGATTTGTATTTGCTATCCATAGAATTTATCCACCAATTATTTTATTTATTAGGCTACTAAATTTGGTCGACTGTTGTCTGTTAAGACATTAATTGTGGGCTATAATTCCAATGCCAGTTTGGTAAAAGAATTGTCGAAAGCTTCTCCCAATGTCACCAATTTAACAATTCAAAATTGTATCGTCAGTGGCTTTTCTTTGTCTCTTGGAGCCATTTGGACTGGATTTCAAGCATTAGAATTTGTGGATGTGACCGTGTCGCCTTGTAATTCCCTTGGACACCGAAATGGACCCCACTATGACTGGTATGAGTGTCGAGACTTGTCTACAACTTTTTAACAATCCCCGAAATCTTTCCATCGACGAGGCTCAACAGTTGAAAATTTTACCATCAATCTTTTGTCCAAAGAGTGAGGACCATAGTCCATAATTATTATTTTGTAAGTAAATATTTATAAAATTTGAATGGTGATTTTTTTTTGATTTTTATGGCAGATTTGAGGAGTTTTAAATTGGCCGTTTGTTGTCGAAGTGATTCAAAATGGATGTCGCGTGTGTCTAGCATACGGATTTGACACCTAGGGAGAGGTCGCCCGAATTTTCTTCAATTTTTTTTGTAGAATCGACAGATTCTATTGAATTGATGATAAATCAAAGAGTTTTTTGATCACTAAATTAATTTCATTTATACTAACCATATACCAATTGAGCGGCTTGGGGCACTTGAGTCAAGTAACAGACCCGGGTTTCTATACCGACCCGTGATTCTAAAAATGTTCATCTATGTCAAAATTAAAATCCATCCAGAATTTTCAAATCTCAATGAAATGACCTGAAATTTAAAACTAACATTCCCTTGACCCTTTGTCATGGAATGAAGGTGACGGACTTTTTACAGGGTCACCAGGAATAAATTTCTCTAATTTAACTGTAATTAATTAAATGACGAGACTGTTTTCCCCCCAGAATTTTCAAATCTCAACCAAATGACCTGAGATTTAAAACAAACATTTCCTGGACTCTTTTTCATCCAAAAAAGGTGACGGCCTTTATACAGGGTGTCTAGAAATAAATTTGTGTAATTTAAAAAAAATTATATTAATGAAATGAGGAGGCTATTTTTCACAGAGCAAGTATAATACTTGTATTATACTTGCTCTGTGCTATTTTTAATGGTGAATTTTCAAATCACAATTTATAGACTTGAAATTAAAAACTAAAATTCTTTGGGCTGTTTGTTCATTGCATACAAATGACGGACTTTGTACACAATTACCAGTAATAAAAATCTGAAATTTAGCCATTTGTCATTTATGAAACTGACTTTTTGTTTGTGGCCTCAAAATTCTATCTGTATTTCCTTTTTTTTCATGTTTGAAACGGCAGTGGCAGTATAAAAAGGAATTTGTTATTTGTCAAACTGTGCTTAGCCCTGATTTTCAGTGTCAGATTATATCTTATAGGTCCTGACCTGAGTACAACAAAATATGATTTGTATGGCCACAGTTTTACTTGTAGGATCAACATTTAAATTATTAATAAATTACATAATTATAAATTATATTATAAATAAATATTTGTTTAGCGAGATGACAAGGGGCCCAATCATTTGTAAGGTCGAAGAGTGAACAGTGAACCTTTGAAAAATAGTTGACAATTAATAAAAGTTCATTCTTATAAATGACATATCGTTCATCATTGATTACATGAACGTCAAGGAGTAGTGTAAAAAAGTACACTAACTATACGACTGCGTAGCAGCCTACAAATTATCTTGCCATTTAATTAATTACAATTAAATTAGAGATTTTTTTTACTGATATCCTGGTGACCCTGTACAAAGTCCGTCACCTTTATTTGATGAAAAAGGGTCAAGGGAATGTTAGTTTTAAATTTCAAGTCATTTGGTTGAGATTTGAAAATTCTGGGAGGAAAACAGTCCCGTCAGTTAATTAATTGTAATTAAATTAGAGAAATTTATTCCTGGTAACGCTGTACAAAGTCCGTCATCTTTATTCGATGAAAAAAGGTCAAGGGAATGTTATTTTTAAATTTCAAGTCATTTCATTAAGATTTGAAAATTCCCCATTAAAAATAGTCTCGTCATTTAATTAATTACAGTTAAATTAGAGAAATTTATTCCTGGTGACCCTGTAAAAAGTCCGTCACCTTTATTCGATGAAAAATGGTCAAGGGAATGTTAGTTTAAAATTTCAGGTCATTTCATTGAGATTTGAAAATTCTGGATGGATTTTAATTTTGACATAGATGAACATTTTTAGAATCATGGGTCGGTATAGAAACCCGGGTCTGTTACTTGACTCAAGTCTTTATGCATACCCTCATTCGAATGCGACTATGCACAGAATGCATTCTGTTCTAGACAATTGTGCAATTGTGGAGCCATGTTTTGTTGAAAGGATTACACAAAGTCTCATAAAAGGAAAGCATGTTATGAGCTTAAAATAAAATAAAACTTAATTTTTTAAATCTACTTTCTCTCTACTTAATCACTACCATTATCTCTACAGTCATTTCCATTTCCATTCACGCATTTTCCTAAAAAAACATGCCACGAGAAAGGATTAGAGCAGTCTACCCGACGACTGGTTTGTCTTTTTTTAAATTTAACCAAAAAATGTTTATGATTATTTCTTTTAAATTTGTCTTTTTTATGTACTAAAGAAAGATAAAAAAATACATAAAACTTTCCCCATTACAGTAATGCAAACGGGGAGAGGAGTTCCTCCATTATTTGCTCATTTAATAAACGCACCGGTTGAGTCTGAAACAGAAGACAATGTGGACACTGAATTAGACGATGAATGGAAATTTCTGTCTCAAATTTCTGCTCAATGGGATAAGCCTGAAAGTATGGTACAGACAAGAGATTTATAATTTAGTGAATTGTAATGAAAATTAACAATATTTTTTCTTTCTAACTCAGATGTGGCAGCCTTTCATAAAATAACAAAAAAAGTATTAGATTTAGAAGACTACAATACAGATGAAGAGCCAACAGGCCTCCCCTTAAATCCTGACAAAGATGAATTGGGGATTGATGTAGGACAAATGGATAAATATGCTGAGCATATTATTCTTCATCGTGAAATCATTGCAGAAGAATGCCTTGAAATTCGCAAAGAGTAATAACAAAATTTACACACAAATTCTACTCTCATTTCGTCTTCGTTTTCTTTAATATTACTAAATTTAAAATTTAAAAAATGAATAATTTTAACTGTAAAAATAGATTGTATGGTCTCATCATTCAATCTTTACAGATGGAATATCAACCCAGATCAATTAGCTCGACTACAATCTTCTATTCCACGACTGGCACGACATGCCTACTATGGAAATGAGTATGCTCAACGAATAGCAGAAACATCTGTGCCACTTTTAGTCTGGATGTTGAATAAACCAAAACTCCCTAAACAAGTTGCAATGTTGACCCTAAAGAGTTTGTCTGAGATGCTGTACTCTTCCAAACGACTCAAGAAGAAAGTAAGCCCCCCTTCCTTCTCATTTGAATTTGCAAATGTACGAAATTTGCAAATAAAAATATTACCTAAGAGAAAATTTATGGAATGTATCTCAGTATTTCAATAATTTATTCATTTCAATTCCAAACTCTTTTATGTAAGGATATTTAATGGCCTACCGTATTTTGTCTAGTTTGCACAGTGCAAAGGTGCCAAATTACTTTTACATTGCATGAGAGATATGCCAAAAGATCCGGAAATTGCATGTTGGGCTGGATACTGCCTTTTTGTGGCTTCTGTTAATAGCCCTGAAGTTATTCATCAGGTTTAAATTTCAATATTACATTTATGATAATATACATGTATATTATATTGCATAATGTTCAAAGAACAAAAAATTGTATAGGCACATAAGGATAAAAGACTGTTGAACCTTTTGACTGAATTCAGTTTTGACATTTACTGGTTTAATTGGCCTGTTAATTATGGACTCATTCTCAAGTCAATTTACTATGGTCCACAACCGCCTCATCAGCGTGAAGATTTTCAATTTATTTGAAATTATTGTAATACCAATAAATGTATTATTAAATAGTTGATTTTTATTTAGTTAATAGTGCCTTACCTACGTATTTATATTTGTTATGAAAGGAGATAAAATGAAAGTTTTTGGACACGTTTCTTTAATTTTCGTAACACAACAAAAAACTTCTTCCTCCCCTCTTTATGCCAGAAAGGTTTCAAAGGTATTATGATGAATTGATGACCATTTGTACCCTTGAGTGGCGTGAATCATAGAACTGACGATGAGTCATACATTCTTAAGTCACCCAACTCATACACTGCTGGTTACACTAATCCATAAAAAAGAATAAAAACATCATGTGTGTGCATTTGATTTTCTAAGTAAAAGATAGGCATAAATCATGACTCATAATTCCTTACCTAGTCCCTTCGTCTTTTGGGCAATTGTCTCATATTTATCTCATAATTGTCTTATACTTCATTTGCTGTCGACTCTTTCATTCCTCACTTTTTACAATGAATTTAAAAGAGTTGTATACAAACGTGATTTCTGACGAGATCAAATGTGCGAAGTTTCTAAAATCAAAAAATTTACTTCCTGTAAACCTGTGTCAGAGAGAAGTTAACGGTAGTGTATGTCAAGGTGAATTGAAAGAGGTAGTCAGGAAAAACAAATTACGGAATGGAACTTTCAATGAAACTCCGTCATTAAGATGCACAAATAGTAACTGCCGTACATTTGTATCTATCAGAAAAAATAATAAGTTCTTCACATTCACAGATTTAAATGGAAATTGTAACAGCAAATTATCACTTTGTAATATAATGGAACTTGTGTACTTTTGGGTTCATAGGATAAAGTTTACAGACACTGTACGACAAACAATGAGAGCGGAAAGAACGGTCAGTGACCTTTAACCTAAGTTTTGACGGCAGGAGATTTTTCGTGCTGCCTCTCATAGAAAATCCTTATGTCAAATTGATGTTTTGTTTTGTCATGAGAGGCAGCAAAAGAAATTTACCTGGGGAAAAATCGTGGCAACGTTGGATGTTTGTGCGCGGGGCATCGGGAGGCAGCATTACGGAACTGAACCTTACCTCAACCAGGTATGCAAATATTTTGTGGGTCATGGTCTGTCTGGGAATGTGAAGGAAGGAATATTTTGGATGCATAAAAAGCATCCATTCGCGACACTTGTACGTTCTGACATTCTGACACTCGGAATGACAGTGGTGGGAGGGCGAAAAGTAAAAAAGGTATTAAAAGTCTGAGCCATTTTTACAACTGTCTTTTGTAGAGTTTATTTGTGGTTCATTCTTTGATAAAGACTAGTTTGACATAGACACTCTTCCCCTCTCCTTCTTTGAGTTGTCGACCGACTGCATTGGTTGGTGCATCGTTGAAAAATATAAAAAAAAATCCAGAATCCATCTTCTCCCGTATACAAGTCTCCTCACAATCTTCGAATAAAGATACTGTGAGATCTCCAATGCATGGATGCAATTTTTTAAGTGTACACATTGATCTGAAGTTATTTTTGTAGATTCAAAAACTGGATGTTAATTTTCCATTTCTCTTTAAATGTAGTCAGGGTCTTGCTAAAACTATCATGCATTATCCCGATATCTCGCTCTATTTCGGCCGATAAAACGAATTATGTTACAAGCTCAAATCTAGCCCGGATGCGTATTTACAAACCCTACACGAGTTCAGTGTGAAAACCAGTGAAAGAGTGAAAACCAGTCACTGCATTTTCTAAGGTTTCTCACACTTCCTATAACTGAATTTGAATAGGGAACCGTAAGCATATGTATGCCCTTATTTGCCCCCCCCATTTTGTCCACGTAGAAATGTGTATCGTATTTAATTTCAATTTTGAATGGTTAAATTTTCTATTGATTTTGTAGTTAGTGCAGTTAAGAGTATTTGTTGACACCGTAGGGCTTCAATTATTTTTTTTAAAAAAACAGCAAAATGATTTTGTTTGTAAATGACTCTTATATAGATTTGTTAGTTCTCTCGCGCGACCAATATCATGCAACCACTCAACTTAAGATCTCACTGAGCTGAATTCAAATCTACTCTCATGACAGATGGCTGAAAAAAATATTGAAGTTTTATGAAATCGGTCGGGAAATATTTTGGACCAAATATTAAAAAGTCCTTTGTGGCATTATTTTCCCTGTACTCTACCGCAATCCCATTGCTACCAATAAGTCAATTTTGACATGGAGAATCTCGTGGTAACAGTAAAGTATGGCACATCGGATCCCTAGTACACTCTTTTACGACAAACGCCTCTACATTTTCTCGTAAAATAGACCCAAAATCAAAGATTGAGCTGCGGCACGCGAACCGGTAAAAAAATGTTAAAGGTCAAAATCTTCTCGGTGCCCAAAAGGGAAGGTGACAACTTTACAATTACTTTCTCAAAATTGAGATGGCGTATTGACTCTAATATTGTCACTTCCTCAGGCTACTTTGACTTCCTTTATCCGATGGTAATTTTTGTTTTGGTGAGTTCGACCAGCACTTGATCCTTGTTTTTGGATCGTACCTTTTTCATGGAGAATTTTGAGCATTGCATCATTGACCTAACGAGTAAGAAAAAAGGTGAAAGTTAACGCAGTGACCAATGGCGTTGATTTAAAAAACAGTTTTGAACCTTGCGTCAGTAGTAGAATAATTCTATTACTCACTGATGAGTAATTATTATTGTTTGTTATCGGTAATTGTCTTAATGAATTAGTTATAATAGACACGAGGACATACTCATGTTACATCATTTATGTATTACATGTAATGGAGAAAATTGAGAGGGTAGGTTGGTACTTTCCCCACTTTCTCTACATCTATCGTTTCCCGCGTGGAACTTTTCATAGTTACTACCTCTGTACAAGTGTAGAGAGACCTAGTTGGGTTTGTATCGGTGCCGTAACTTCTTGTGAAGATTAGGAATTCCTTTGCCAAACATTTGATAAAATTGAAATAAAATTTTTCCGACTTCAATTCTAGACTATTTAATTCACAAAATAAACTTGACAATGAAAATGACACGCATTTTGACAGCAGTGCATTTTATTTCTGTCAAACATTTTCTGTGTAGTATTTGCTTACTCCGGAAATTCCTGTACAGGTGCTCATTTTTAATGTTATCACCGATTATTCTTTTTCTCTTTTTATTATTTTTTTTTATTTCTTCTGTTAACTCTATCACTATAGAAAATACAATTTTGTAAACAACTTTTTATAGACTTTTTTTGTTCAAACAATAAAGTTTTGTGGCTCTCCAGTCAGTCTAAGACAAGAGAGCCTTGGCAGAGACCGGCCGCCGGCCTTCAGTCCTTTTCACTCGCAGATTCTTGATCTTTCAATCGCAGAAATCCTTTCATTAGAAAAACTCTTTTCTAAAATTATAATTTACTCTAAATTATAAAGACTATCGACATTTACCACCACAAATGTTTTCCTCAACATTAATTTTCTTATTTATTTTTCTTGTCCCCTGCTGTGAACTTAAGATTGGCCTCAAATTACGTGGACTGCCCAAAGTAAACAAACAATTCAACAATATTATTCATTTTGTACATTTTTTTATTATTAAATTTTCAGCATCATCATTTAGATAAAGATAAACCAAGCTGGACTCTTAACTTCGAGACACTATTAAGTCACTCAAAATATGATGCACTAATAACATTAAATTCTCTAGACGAGTTCATCGAGTACATTGTTGAAACACCAAGAAACTATTCAACAATTCTCCTCCTCAATGATCTCTCAGATCAACTGAAATGTCCTCTTTGTATTCAAGTTCAAAGAAATTTACAATGGATTGCAAAAACTTATGCAGATCAATTACATTTTTCTCAACCACAAACTCTCTTCTTTGTACAAATTCTACATGATAGCATGCCCTCTTTATTTGAGAGAGTTAGACATTTAAAATTATTAATATTATTACTAATATATTATATATATTATTATATTACAAAGGTAACACTTAAATTAATTACAATTAAATTATTTAGATGCACATTAAACAAGTTCCAACAATTTTATATATTCCACGAGAAGGGAAGTTGTCAAATGTTGTTCAAATGGATTCAAAAAAATATTTTATACAAGACTACAAAATGATAATTAAATGGTTGGAGACTACAGGAGGGATTAAGGTTTGAAATAGAATTAAATTAATTGTAATTACTTATATAAATTATAATTATAAATTGGCAGATCAAGCATGAAAAAAATGTTCAGAAATTGTCCACATACAGAATATTCTTGTGGAGTGCAGTGGCAGTGGCTTTGGGTTATTATGTGTACAATAAAAAATGGGACTCACTTGAGAAATTTATAACCAATAATCATTGTGCTTATTTTGGTCTTGTAAGTTGTAAAATAAAGTGTCAATTTTAGAATAGAATTAACTTCATGTGTTAATTTGCACAGAGTCTAGCCACAATACTTGTAAGTGGACATGTGTACAATATGATAGAAAAGTCAAGATGTAGTATTACAACAGCTGATGGTCTCATGCTTATTTATCCTGCCACTAGAGTTCAACTTCAAGCTGAAGCGTTTATTGTTGCTGCTATTTGTTAGTCAATTATTATAATTAATTATTCACAACAACAATATCTTAATTTATTTTAGATTTCGCATTCGTTTTGGGCTTCATTTTCACTGTGGAAGGACGAAGAGTTTGTCTTGAGAGACCAGGAATGAATCAAGGAAAAACTTTCTCTGTCGTTGGATTCACTTTATGCTCTTTCAGTTATTTTATTTTACAATATATTAGTTATTACAAAATGGGACATTAGGTTTGTATTTAATTGTTACTTTAGCTTTTCAATTATTTTTATTTATTGTTCTCTTTTAAATATTTTTGAAACAATTTTATTATAATTGAAATTTTGTAATTGGTAGACTTATTTGTAAAAGTGACTCTTTTCCATATAAAATACATAAAAATAAAATAGTAAAAAAAAAATTTCTTCAATCAATTCACGGGTCATTGTATCTTGTTAATAAAAGTAAAATATTTTTTTTACAGAAATGAGGGTTTAAAAAATATTGGCAAAAAAGTACAATAAAAATGACAAAACTAAAATCTACCCTCGCATGTCGGCAACGACAAAGACTGCATAGAATAAAAATGTTCACTTTCTACCTCAGCACGCAATTCACCATTTGCCCTTGAAATATTTTTTTGTAGGAAGTCACACATACACAAAAAGTTAAATGGATTGTGTGCCCTTAAATGAAACAGAAAATATTCATTTTCAAACTTTTCAAACTCTACGCAATTCTAAATACCCAAAGACTAAAATTCTTGTAATGAGTCACCCGAAAGAGCTCTAGGATTTTAGTAGATTAAACAATTTTAGAGCTTAGAATTGTTCATGTTTCAAAGAATTTTAAACAGCTGAAAAAGAGCATAATAATCATGTACAGTATTTTTTGTCACATCATTTCATTTCTTATCCTTCAAAATGTCAACAACAAAGTCTGGTCACCACATTCACCATCAGCATAATTACAGGCTAATTTAGTTGGTAGATCTTATATTAAATGGAGTTTTTGGAAAATGAGCTTAAATAATGGAAAAAGTAAGTTTTTCTTGCCCATTTAATTTTATATATTATATAAAATTACTACTAGTTGAAAAGTATTATTAAGTAAAAAATATAGTAGCGAAAAATTTAAGCTGTTGTGTTGTCGTACACTCCAAAGTGTTTTTATAGAAAAGATAAAGACATGGAGGGTTATTTCTCTTTTGGAGTACAATGAAATGGTGGAGATAATCTGTTTTGATGCGAGTCAATAAATTTTTACATTAAATGTGAAATTTTGTCTATCTGAAATTATTTTCAATTGTACGCCTCTTTCCCCTTACTTTCTTTTTTTCTTTTCTCAATACAGATACTAGGACACATAGCTGGTGAGTGCACAAATAGTGGATGGGAATTTCTTTTTGTGTTTTATGTTTTGAGTATTGTGTGGCATTTGGGATAAAATTTCATACATTGTCTACTTGTACGTGTAGTTTACATACACAAGCCACTTTTCTTATATTGGGGTAGACTTTCTCAATACAAATAAAATCTAGGGACGTGACTCTTTCAATTTTTTATCTTCTTTATTCTTTTGAATTGAAATCCACTCGAAAATCTTTATTTTTCTAGTCTAAGTTACACCCAGTCGTAGTTTTTCTATAGAAAAAATAGGAGTATTCATGTTAGTTTAACCACCCATTTCCATTTAAATTGTAAGACGAAGATGCGTATAATTCTTAATGAGATTCACGAGAAAACGTTAAAAAGTCAAGGGTAACCACAGACAAGCACACAAATCTCTTGTTTGCAATTCTTCAGGGTGATTCTTCAAGCTCAAGGCCTTATACACCTCCCTTCTGTTTCTCCCTCAGGGAGGTAGAAGTGTATAGGGCCTTGTTCAAGCTCAGAGTTCCAGTGTAAAAATGTTGTAGGTATGTACAAATCAAAGTCTACAAGATGAGAAGCGAGAGATAAAGTAAATTAAATCCCTTTTTGTTAAGCAACTTGACAAAAAAGGATGGTGAGATTAGGGATAATCATTTTATTCCACTTTTGTCTTAAATTTGTCACCTCCTAGAACGACATGCCAACCGACATGATGCCACCTGACATGCCAGATCGACTTGATGATGAATTTATTGTTACTATTGAAGACGATAATAGTAATCAAACTAGTATTGCCATCAGTGCAAGTTATATACATAAAGTCCAATCCAAAAAGATTTACTGCAGTAAGATCAAGTGTTTTTGCATAATAAATACTTTTATGTATTACGTATGTATAAATACAAATCTCTTTATTCTATTAATCAAAACATAATAATTTACTATGATTTTAGACGACGAAAATATTTTAGAAATGTCCGAGTTCGATTATTGCCAACAGGTAATGTACTTGGAGCCTTAGGTCTTTTGATCCTTAGGAATTTTGGCATTAGTGATTATGTTCTTAGGTCTTATGGGTTTATGTCTTTTTGCTTTAGGTCTTTTGGTTTTAGGTCAATTGACCCATCACGGATTGATTTTTAATTATTTGTACAATCTTTTGTACATTACCAATTACTTTTTAATTATTTTAACTATTCCCTACGATTTTTCTTCATGTGATCAGGTAAAAATAAAATTATTGTGAGATTAGAGTTAATTTCTCACAAATTGCTACAATAGCTACAAAAGTTTAAAATAAATTTAACGAGTTCTTAATTTTTTTAATTGTAGCTAAATATGGAGTAATTAATTTTCTTTTACTCAATGAGTATTTTTTTTACTCTGTTTCAAAACTTTGTTAGCCTACATCAACATGTGAAGAAAAAACTGCTAAATTCCTCTACAAAAATGTTTTAATATATAAAATGGATCTGGTATTTGAGACAGGAATATTTCATTCTCTTCCTTTCTTCTCAGTATAGAAAATTGTAGAAGAAAAACTTTTCACAAACTCAATTTGGCCTTCTTGACAGATTCCAAGATTTCTTGGAAAATTTTCTCCTCTCATAATTGATTTTAGAGATTTTAAGAGGGAGTAGAGCACATTGCCCATTGCCACTCTGAATTTTAAAAAGATGCACTAACATCATCACTTCAATCACAACAGAAAAGAAGATTCAATTTTCATTAATGCTTTAATTCCAATGTCCCTGTGTCAGATGAGAGAAAGGAGAGGGAGAGTGTCATTCCAAATCCTGACGTCAAAGGGAAAAGAAAACCGCATCCAGATTAAAAGTACCTACCTTTCTTTCATTTCTCCCTCTCTCTAGAAAATAAGACTAGAAAAGTAAGGAAAGCAGACAATGCACAATGTCAACTCCCACCCTCCAATGTTTTTAACTCTACTTTCTACCTGTAACAAAATGGATGTTGCATATTACAAGCATTAGGATTTAACATTTCTCTTGATTCATCTCAAAATTTTCTCCATCCTTTCTTCATTCTTTCCTAGAGAAAGTCTCTAGGGAAATGCACATTTTCTTGCGGCAGAATTAGAAGGCGTCACATACTTTTTCTCTTGTACCATTTCGCCTGCCCAACTTCATCAGTGTCCTCATAATACAGTATGTACATTGTACACAAACGTGCAAGGCCCCATCCCAAATGTGAAAGCAACTGTCAGAGTCAATATTGTGGAGGAAAATAATGTTGAGAGAAAGTGTTAGAAAAAAAAGAAAATTTTGGGATGATGAAAAATACGTTACATTTGTACACACTCAAACTTACTCTGAAAAAAGAAAGAGAAAGTAGACTTTCTTTCATGTAACAACTTCCAGCTTCCTCTCTCTCTCTCTCAACTGAATTGACTATGATGAGCTGTAGGCAACAAAAATACGCCCACACTTTCATAAGCTTAGTCTACAAGTATATTAAAGTACGTGTACAATGGGGAAAGTGTAGGAAATGTTAGATAAAATTACTGAGAGAATTGATAGACCTGAAAAAATTCAACTTGTATGAGTAGAAAATTATATGTACACTTTTATATTACATAATATTATATAAAAACATTGAATGGTCAAAAAAAGATAAAACTGACTGATTGCATTCCGTGTGCTAATACCGTCAACATTATCGTTCTTTGCTAACGTGTGAATACTAAAAAGGGAATTGTGTGGGCGTGTTTCCTTTTTTTCGGCATTTCCCATTTCCCATCTCTCCCTCTCATTCCCTTGTACACAGAGAGAGAGAGAGAGAAAGAGAGAGTGCATATAAAGACTGAAATAATATTCAGAAAAAATAAGAGCTTTTATGCCAACATGCACCTCCAACTCAAACGCCCAACTAATCACAAGTTGCCCAATTCAACTCTGTATAAAATGAAGTACACAAGGAAATTTCAAAGTCTACTAACTATATCCATACACACCGCCTACCGCCTTCTAATTGCCATTGTGTAAATGTTCCCATCTCCCATGCATTTTAATTTTAAGGTTTTATCATTAACAAATACTATGTGATAGCTCTCTAATGCTTTCTCTTTATTTTTCCCAGTGAAAATACTTTTTGCTTTTGCTTTCTCCAGTTTTTGTGTTTTTTGTGCTCAAAACAAAGAGAGAGGAATGAGTGAGGAATATTGAAATTCAAGTAAATTAAGTCATTAATTATAAATGGGATTAAAGAAAAGGAGGACATAAATTGTAACTTTTGTTTTTCACAAGAGTACATGACAAGTCTGAAAATAAGTCTTTCTATGGAGTAGACCCGCCGTCCCCCACCACAAAAGAACAAACTCTGACTCATGAAAAGAAGACTTTCTCTCTCTCTCTGTAGAGAAAAGAAACAAGAACAAAGACTGAGAGAAAAAAGTTTTCTTGTTTTTGTTCCTACCGTCATCAAAGATATGTACATGTACATATGCCGTGGTCGGGAAATTGGACTGGGGTGTGGGTGAAAGTAAACAAAAAATTATTGAGCTGGTTATGAGCATCACGGGTATGATTACATGGATTTTTTTTGTGAATCAACGCAAAAGAAAAAAAACTTTCTATTGAGTTTTGTTGTTTGTCTGTCCAGCCCAGAACAAAAGAGAGGGGGAGGAGAAAGTACAAAAAAAAATTTATACAGTCAAGGTACACTGCATCCACCTTTTATTTGTATACAATGACTAAAGTGTTTTTCTTTCACCATCCCCCTTTCCATGACCCTATTGATATGTACTCCCATGAAAAATGAAAGACATAAAGAGAAAGTTACAAAAGAAGAACATTTTCATTCACATTGAATCATATTATCCTGATGAATCTCAAAATGAAGAAATCACAGTAAAATATTCTAGAATCTCTCTCTCGCTCTATGAATTCTATAGAATAAACAAAGAGAAAAATAGAAAACACATGGAACATTTCATAAAAGGTAAATGGGGTTGAATGGAAATTTTTCAAATGGGCAAAGTACAAGAAAAAAAGGGATTCAATGACAGAGTCACTGTACATACATACACAAAAAAGTTATGTACAATGTGCACGTACATGTAGACCATACTAAAGTTTGAGAATGACGTGCAAAATCCAATTCCCTGGACCACCATGGCATGCGTGCTGCCTTCTAGAAGAGACGAGGAAATTTCTAACACTATATTTTATACATAGACTTTTTTTTATACATTGGGTCATATATGCACTCTTGCAATTACACATATTGTACAAGATTTTATACAAAGGGAAGAAATAGGGAAAGGTATAGACACAAAGAATATAATATGAAATGGCATTGCATGGCTCCAAAATACTTTTCCTGGCGCACACAAAGATACCCCAAGATGAGGAGAGAAAGCCAAAACCAAAGAGAAACGAGAGTGGCTCAACATTGGGAAGGGAGGGTGTGTGAATTGAGACTATAGAAGGGCAGGAGTGAGTGGGTAAACGCCAGTTGACTCCAAGTACCTGCCGACGGTGGACATTGTACACACAGTTCCTCGTCCTCCCAACGGCTCTCTTCATTTTTGTGCTTCCCTAGCACGATAAAATATTATTAAAGCTAGACCAGCTCCAACAATTGAGAAAAGTTTCAAATCATCTTCATTCATTTTAATACAAAAAAGTATACCTTTACTTGGTTCTCCTTTAATTTCTTCAACTGTTTTTTCAAATCTCTTTTCTTTGGCGAGTATAACCACATCAATCATATTTAATCCAAGTACCTGTGCAAACGATATAGAAATTGGAAATATATTAAAGATTATTATTATTACATATATATATTGTATTAAAAATATTTATTATAACGGCAGAGCTGAATATCCAAATTAAAGTGATACAGAAGAAAGAATCAAAAGGAAATAATAAATAATATCCTAATTTATAATATAAATAAATTTAATTGTGAAGAAATTCGTGGAAGAATATCACAGTTTCAACAGAGAAAGAGAAAGTAAATTTCTTTCTGGAAAAAAAGTTTTGGTTTTTGGGGGAAAAAAGAGAATATAAAATTAAAAATTAACAATTTGTACATTATTTTGGGGAAAGGAAATATTTAATTAATTTGTTGGAAAAATCCAAATGAAAATCGTCAAGATGTTGGGAAGTAGTGTTGCTCTGTCACTTCTCTTTGTAGCCTTCTGCTCATCAGCAGTCTACAGTATCGACTTGCAGAAGCTCTATGACATTCAAAAATTTAAACGAGATGGTAAGTTTTCTATTTATTTTTAAAGAGAAATATAAATTTATGCAAAGTTTTTCCAAAATGTCTCATGTACAAATAAAAATTCATGTCAAATAGTCATCTTATTTCATTTATCTCATTCATTTAATGCTCAGAGACCAAAGCACACAAATTCTATTTTGAGAGGTACGGCGAAAACCTTGACAAATTTCTCTCAAAAAAAGTATGGCCTAGTTTCTCCAAAAATTGCATTAACTTTTTGAGGGAGAGAGAGAGAAAACAGTTGGAGGACACTTACTCGAAAAAGAAAGTTTTTTTTGTTTGATGCTGGGGAAAAAGAGACGAGTGTCCTTTTGCACTAAATCTTTATAAAAATCAAAAGAAATTCATTTTCTAAAATGGGAAAAGAAGATAGTTGTGTCTATAAAAAATTATTCCTTTTTGTCTAGTATTTTACAGGGAAAGATAAAGAGCATGAAATGTAGAAGCTAATAAAAATACAAATACAAAAAAACAAAATTTACCTGTGAAGAATAGATATTAGAATAAATGTTTTGGCCCCAAAAATCTCCTGTGTCTGTGGGTAGCCAAGTCTTTTTTAAAAAATTGGTTAGAGTAAGATAAACGTAAATATAAAATACATTTTGTACAGAAAAGCTTTCCCTTACCTAGTCTACGTGTAGAGACAGAGATAAAACGATAGAAAATGAGAAACCGGAGATAGAGGGATAGGAAGTTGATGATTTATTCAGTATTAAAAAGTATAAAATAGCCTATCTGTATAGACCATGAAAAAACATAGAACCCACCCTGACTTGTGAGTGGAGAGTGCAGACGTCGTCTAAAGGATAAAATAAAACAAACTCAACTAACAACTCAAATCGTTTCCTAACCCAGGAACCCGAGAAATCTCTAGGGATCAAATGAGACTTTTTCTCTCTCCATACAGACAAACCGCCAGAGAGAGAGATCTTCCTCCATATAAGACACTGTAGTTGTAGTTGAATCTCACTAAATTTGAACATGAAGTAAAAAAAGACCCGAGTTTGGAGTGAAAGGGGGAGAAAGCAGAAGAGTAATTTATAATGCCATGATTCCCGTCTTTAAAATATTATATCTCACATCAACTACTCTTTCTTTAGTCTATCTCTTGCTTTATTTAAGACCAGTCGTTATCATGAGGAAAAGTGTATGATGATGATGATAGCAGTTGCGGAAATAAATTATTTTTTATATATTTCTCTTCGTGGGTGTCTACCTTGTGTAAATAATTGAAGACAAAATATCAAAATTATTTCTAATTGACTAACACTAGCCCAATAATTTTGACTTTCTGTCTCTAAGTGTAATGTTTAGTGTCTCTGACCAATGGAATTATTATTGGTAAAAAGCCAGGAATAGGTTTATTATTTAATGTGAACTGTATTTTTTTTAAAAAAATATTACAGGTGATCTCTGTCACCCTTATCAGCCATTCAAGTGTCCAGGTGATGGAAAGTGCATTTCCATTCAGTATCTCTGTGATGGCGCTCCAGGTAAATTTTTATTTTACATTTATTAAAATAAAAAAGAATTTTGTATTAAAAAATATTTAATTTCATTTTTCCTTCTATTTTTCTAGATTGTCCCGGTACGTGATTCGTTGATGGAGATGATATTAAATTTTAATTGAGATTTTATGTTAAATAATTTGTTTTTATTATTATTTTTTAAAATTAATATTCTGGAATTCAAAAATATAGATGGTTATGATGAAGACACGAGACTTTGCACAGCAGGTGAGCTTCTAAAAATTTTGAAACTCTTTTTTTTATACCAATATTCATGATACAGGGTATAGAACACAAGGGAGAATTCACAAAGTGTACAATATTTCAAAACCTTCTTCAAAAATGTTTTTTTAAATGAAATATTTTTAAAGTTTCTGTCAAAATAACGAAATATGAAATTTTGTGTAAAATCTCCCTGAAAAATTACAATACTGCGAAATGCACCTCATTTTGTTGTTCTTTTGGATGACACTGCAGTGTACACAAATGGTAATTTTGAACCCTGTACATGAGATTCAGTGAAGAGTAGAGTAAAAAATAATAATAAAAAAGTCTCATCCATTTTGATACTTGGGATTAAAATCCCATTCCCCTTGCCTCCTACTCACTCAACATGTTTGAAATTGGTCCATAATACTTGAAAGAATTGTGCATTTACAAGATTTTATGGATTTTGTATCTCTCTCTCTCCTCCATTAAATAAGCTTGGATGAGTTTGTTAGCTTTGAGAATTTAGTTTTAAAAAATTCAATAGATTATACTAAGTATTATACAGAACACAAAATAAGTTGAACATTATTTTTTCCCCATTTTTTTCTTGCTCCCTCTTTCTTTCTCTCTCTCTCTCTTGGTATTAAATATTCCTTGCAAAAATACATCTTCCTTCTTCATCTTTCTCAAATGTAAAGTACACGAGCTCATCTTGTGCAAAAAAATCCGCAAAACAGCTCACGTTGTCACATTTTTGTTTTTCAAATTAAAAATTCATGGAAAGCACGTAGCATGAAGGGGAAAAAAATATTTTCACAAAAAAATGGAGAATGTACTTTCAACATTCTATGAATGATTCACAGTTAGAATATCCAAATATCTTGCCATTTTCTCCTTCTGACTATTATCATGTAAAATTTATGAAGAGAGAGAGGGGGGAAGAGTAGACATTTTACAATACATTTTTGCAAAATATGTAAATATAAGATTAGTCTCTTTTGGATCAAAAAAGAAGGAGAATATTTTTTAGAAAATACATTTTCTTATGTATTTGGATTCTGGAATATCTTTTGAGTTTTTCTTGTACAATTGTGCGTACTTTTCTTTATTTGTGTATACAATTTTACCTTAAAATTTTATGATGGTTTTTTTGTCAACTTTTATCCAATAGAGAGTTGGAAATGTTAAAATAATCATTTTTAGTAGTCACAAGATAGAGTTTAACTGTATCGCTGGAAAATATACGCAGTGATATGTCTACTGTTTATTCCAGTAATTCGTTATTTGATGATTATTCTTCTCTCTCTCTCTCATCTTTGACTTGAAGTTTGTAGCAAGAATTGTAAAATTAAATAATCACAATAAAAAAAATTAGGCTGGATAATATTTTATCTGTAAGTGCCTCAATTTTGACATTTATTAGAATTCTTGAATAGATCATTACATATTGAAATATTTTTTACTCTGATTTGCACAGTTTGACTACAACTAACATTTAGCTAGTACTTGTTTTGAAAACGTAGGAATGTTCTTTACATTAGCTAAAGGTCATCTTGACCACAAATTAGGTATTACAGCCTACCCTCTTATCGTGACCTAGCCAAT
Organism: Arrhopalites spinosus; assembly: GCA_034700945.1. Classification (NCBI taxonomy): domain Eukaryota; kingdom Metazoa; phylum Arthropoda; class Collembola; order Symphypleona; family Arrhopalitidae; genus Arrhopalites; species Arrhopalites spinosus. The sequence goes on from JAQIVZ010002417.1 coordinate 18,962, forward strand.
TGTGTCCAATTGTTTGTCACTAATGAATAACAGAATATTCAGAGCAGTGGTGACTACTAAATTTTGGCAGTTTCATTAAAAATAATTGTAGAGATTTTATGACACTGTAAAATAATATTTACATGTTAAGTTAATTTTAATTTTATTTAATTCACTAAAATGGATTTTGATACTTTTGCATGTTATTGTTGCATGAACGTAGTCACATTGACTGACATGATTTTGATTCTTTCATGAGGATTCCATTTCCACTGTCAAAATTGTCCACGTGGTTCACATGTCTCATCTGACCTATTTTTGTATCTTTTTCAAACAGAGAGAAAGGTATCTGTACAACGTGCAGATCATAAAAGGGAAAAAAAGATCAAATTTCAACAAAAAATAAATTGGCAGTGACATTGACATGGCTCTCGTGCTCAAAAAGATGCTTCTTCATTCTCCTTCCTTGTAGTGCATGCATTTGTCCATACATTTTTTATGAGATTTTACAATATAAAAAAAATATTTTATTTCTCTTCACTTTATATCTCTCCATGTTTTTTTCATTGAAAAATATTGAATTTCTTCTTCCAAAATCCTCAAGATAAATTTCTATAGTGTCAATTATTCTATGTATACATCTACTAGTATGAAGGTATATCAAAAGAATTTCAATTTTCTCCAACAATTTTTTTTACTGTCTCTTTAGTCTCAGTGTCATCCCCGGTTGAATTTCTTTTTTGTCTTGTTTTTCCTGCCAGTTTGTATTTCAGATTCCTCAGTCAGCTTAATTTAATGGAATTTATTATTTGAAAAGAAGATTGTACGAGTACTTTGAGTCTAGATTAAAGAAAGAGTTGTAAAAATGAAAATGTTGTGACCTCTGCATATTTACTCGTGTAAATTCTTTCATGAAAGGGAATACAATTTTTTTGACTAATATTTTGACAACCTCTCTACTCCATTTTAAACTGCCCACGCACACTATGTACTACTCATAAATTTAATATTTGTTTGCAATAGTTAAATCTCTTCATCGGATTTCTCTTAAATTTAAACCAGAGTTTATTCCAAGGAGACTTAACAAATAAAATAGAAACAAAGAAAGTTAGATAAAACCAAAAGTAAGATATCTTTATGTATGTCCGTTTGGGGATTCTGTACATTTTCTAGGTTTTTTACCATATGTTTTATTTGTTTTTGATCAAGTCCCTTTTGTATACTTTCTCTCTTTGTAAAGAGAGAAAGAAAGGCACAAATATTTTTGAAAATCATTTTCTTTTATTTTGTCAATTTTCCCTGTGTTCACGTTCTCCTTGCGCGGTCAATGATGGGAATAAAATTGAGGGAGAAAATAATTGAAGCACAAGTAGACAGAAAAGTGAATTCTTTTTTTGGTCAATTTCCATTGCACAAACAATAACAAGCAAACAGGGCTTTTTTTCTTTATTGTTGACTTAACATTTTCTGGACAAATGATTATTTCTCTTCAAAAAAGTATGGGCGGTAGCCCATGTTTTCTTTTAATATAAACTTATGCTTTCTTTCTCAAAAAATGAGGACAAAAATATTCAGGAAAATTGCACACTCAAAACCTTTTGGAGTGAAAGAACGACACAAAAAATGATGGAGTGTCAAGTCTAAATTTTGTAATGTACGAGTTGACCTTTTCTAATTTAAATTAGCTTACGAGCTCCAACTTCTAAACGATACCTCAATTTCCACCCACGCCAAAAAAAGAAAATAATAAAATGCACATTCATTCCTTTTAACTCTCGTTTACTTTCCCTCATCAACAGTGTTAATTGCACTTGGCACGCAGTCATGTGTGGGTAAGTGTGAATGTAAACTTAGGAAGAAAGGCCCAAACTTTCTCCAATTTTTGTAAACAGTAAAATTATAAAAGGTTAAAGAAAAATATTCATTTTCTCCCCCTTTTTTCTGGTACCCAATTTCTTATGGTTGGGTTTGGCAACATACGAGGTGAGATCAAAAAGTAATGACTATGATTTTTTATCTCGGTTGGTTGTAAAGCGATGACCAAGATATTTGAGTATGTTATACTAGAACTTGTTAGAGGT
>JAQIVZ010002418.1:0-21021 GCA_034700945.1 Arrhopalites spinosus
ATTAAAAAGAGGGGGCCGGGCCACAACCCACTGCGCCCGGGCCGGGGCAATTTTTGGAAAATGACGTCGCGTCTCTGGTCACGAGGGTCAATGTACATTTTTGACAAATGACAGTTAATTAATCCCGGGATTGTAGTTTCAAAACTCATAGTAATTATTTTACGGGACAATAAAAATGCCAATTAATGATAGTTAAAATTTAATTAATATATGCATATTCTCATGAGAACCAGTAATTGCATTCTAAATTTCCCTTGAAGCAAAATAGTTTATGTGTTATTCTTTGCACATTACACATAGGTCATTTTGTCTCTGATTTGTACGACAATTTCATTCAAATTTAATTATTTGTGAAAATCAATTTAAAAAATATGGAATGACACAAGTATTCGTACAATTTGATAAATAATCCGAGTCCATGAATAAAATTTTATTTATACTCTAAATCCGAACCGGATAGGGGGTAATCTGAATAATCGGAAGTATCGTAGTCAGTATCAGTGGGTGGAAAAGTCTGTAAACAAATTATACAAAATTATTTAAATAAAAACAAATATGACAATTAAATTGTGCCATTTTATTTCCAAAATGCCATCTAGTCAAGACAAAACTGTTTTGAAAAGAGCTTTGAATTAAATTTTGTGCAAATTTTTCACTAGGAGTGGGCAAAATATCTCAAATGAAATTTCTGGTCAGAATCTCTCAGTCCTGATATGAAAAATTGCCTTTTTTCTAGTAGAAAATGCAACAGAAATTTTGACTCAGTTTTACCAGAATTGTGTACATTTTCTGATTTTCTGGAGAAAATAATGAAATTCAAAATTCTGACCTGCGGTTGAGAGACAGGAACATCAAGTTCAATATTAACACAAAAGAGACCCTTGGCTGTATTCAGGGTACATCTGGTCAGTGGACAACATTTCCCATCGAATTGCCCGCATGGCTCATCCTTCATTTGACACGTTGGAAGGGGCCCCTAAGTGAACAAGTGATTAATCATTTTGATTAGACAAAAGAAAAGAATAGAAAAAAATTGACATAATTTGAATGTTTTTCGTCAATTATTGGCGAAATTGTAAAGCACCGGAGGGGGTCCTTGTCTAGCCTGTCTCAACTTTGACGAGAGTGATGGTGACTTCCTCAATACTTCTTTTCCGTGGATACAGTTCAGGACAGCACAAGTGAGGACGAGGAAAAAAATCTTCATTTTGATTGCCTCGAAAACCTTGTCTCTACAACTGTGGGGAGTAAAAAATGGAGAAATAGTTGAGCTCCTTTTCATACGAAATGGAGGAAAATCCCACAAAATTCCCAGTGCCAAATATAGTTCAAAGGGATGTAGGGGGTCCCATCAAAGAAACACTTTTCCTCTGAGCGTATCCAAAATAGTTGGGAAAGCCCAAATTGAAACCCCACTGAGCTCAAATCAATTTCGAAAGGTCTGGCTACAAAAACGGTTTAAATTCATAGAAACATGCCTTCAAAAAATTGCAAAATTTTTGTACTTTTGAATAATTTTTCAACCCTAAGGGAAATTCAGCGTAGGAAATTCGTACAGGTGATTTGGACCAAAATTCATTGTCTATACGTTTCAGTTGACCACCTGTTGAAAAATTAGCCAACAGGTTTCAGCCTGTTTAAAACCAGTTACCCGTAATTTTTCCTTGAAGAGTAATTTGGGCCAAAGGTCAAATGAAATTTTCTTCATGTAATTTTTGATGAGGGACCAACTTTCCTGTTTTCATTTTGAACACGAAATTCAATCACTGAGAATTGTGACCTTACTCCCTAATAAATTTATGATAAATTATTTATCAGACAGGGGCTAAAAATGTCAAATATTTGGCCATGAACTTGCAGTGACAGGAATTCATTTCCAAATAATTTAATTTTTTTGCTAAAAAAAATTAAAAATACACAATTTTTTTGAAAATTATGCCAATTATTTTGACATGTACGCCGTTTATTTTTTTTAAATGATAATTTTCAACCAAAATTTTCCAATTTATGAATAGAATTAACAATTTAATTAATTGACAATTCTGAATTGTCACTTAATTAAATTGTTAATTAAAAGACGCCATCTTGACTCATCTCCTCCAAAAGTCCACCAAGTCGTTGTCTCATAGCAGGATGAAACTGTTCTGGATTTTCATGAGCACCAAACATGTCCATAAATTTCTGGATTTTACTCCCCTCATCTTTGACCTCATCTTGTGGAGATTCCATTTTCTCAGCGTCCATAATCAATTCCTGTTTTTTCAATATAATGGGCAAACCCATTATAGCAATCCCCATGCCATAAAACTTGGCCCGATGAAATCTCCTCATAAATTCGGTCCATGTGAACCCTGGGAGAGTAGGAACTTGAAAAAGTTGACAGAGACTCTCAAATTTGTCAAAATAAATATGGAGCATTGAGTCCAAATGTTTTGATCGAAATTCCCTTGTTGTTCCTGTATACAATGCGTAGACTATATCCGCCATTGGGTCACCCTCTCGGGATATTTGGAGGTCAAGGAGAATGACCTGAACGGGCCTTCCCGTGGCTTCATCGTAACGGAACATCATGTTGTTTGACCAGGCGTCTCCATGGAGTAAAACGAACCATGATTCTAAAAAAATAATTAAAATAATTTTAATTATTTACTAATTATTAGTCTCCAAAGGTTAAGAATTAGTACCTTCATTCTCTACTTGGGGTCCAGGAACGTGTAGAATATTATCCTTATTAAATAATGTTTTCACTTTTTGACCCTTAAGAACATGACATGGGTCCAATTGTGCATCATAGTCATAGTAGAGTGAGACAGCATGCATAATTTTGTCTTTACTGACGAGGTCATCCAGTCCCTTCAAAATTTGAGGATTCCCTTCCAGGTCAAGATTGACGAGAGTCCGAGCCACATCAATGTGAGTTAGAGTAATTTGACTCATCATTTTCAAATTGTTCTCCATTTCTTTTTGAAGGGCCGGGAAACGTGAGCGGAGGTGGGGTAGATTCGATTTACATTTAAAAGCCCATGAAATTGCATGTAATTGAGCTTGAGCCTCAATCACGAGTTTATAATGATCGAGATCAAAACCAAGGAAACGGTCACGTAATTGGAAATTTCCATGGTGACGAATATCCAACATGATTATGTAATTGTCCAATGGTTTGAGGGGTCGGGTTAATTTTAATTCTGTTGATTTAATTATTAAAATAATTAAAATACAAATGTGCACAAATTCTCATTAAAATTTGGCAAATTTTTGTCTGGGAATTAAATAATTTTTTTAAATGGCGTTTAAAATGTAAACTAACCTTTCACTTGAGAGACAGTTAAAGCATGTCCAGCGATAAATGGCGGAAATGGCAGTTTTTGGAGAGGAGAGTTCAATTTTTTTTGAAATTCGTACAAGGCTGGTGTCACCTGGTTCATTAGTAAAAAGAATTAGGAAAAATTATCGTTTCAATTCGAATATTTTTTTCCAGGAAAAAGGTACCTGGTCATAGACTTGTAATTCCGTAGTGAAAACGTCAGTGGCCTCCAAAAATTCTTGCCGGGCGACATTCTCGGGGTAACATTTAATGACGAGACAAATTGGCTCGTTATGATCTACCACTTGAGTGACTCCTGTGGAATTTTCTACGTCTGTGTGGTGATACCATTTGAGTTGTTCATTGAAAAAATTGTGGGATTGTTCCAACCAGACTTGGATCTACAAAGGAAATTTTTACAGATTTATTATTTTTATAAATTAAAGAAATTGTCAAACGTCAGAGGTCGTACCGAGAGAAGAATTGTGGTATACCCATCCCCAATCATAGACCCTTGGGACACGGTAAATTTATCAATTTTAATACTAGACGAATGCCCCCATTTATTCAAGACTATTTCCAAAAATTCTTTTGTCAAGCCAAACTCGGTGAAATCCGATTTGGTAGTCATGACTAATTGTCAATTAGTAATTGGAAATATTTGGACAATATTTTTGGCAAAATTGTGATTAATTTTCCCAAGGAAAAATTCAAAAATTTTCTATTTCAAATTGAGACTGTCTCTGCCGATTCATGTACACTAACTTGGCAAAATATTTCCATGCCTTTGTGACCAATTATAAGTCATTCAAGGTCAAATCATCATGAATGCATAATGACAATTATTTCAATGCTTGAACAAGAAACTCGTTATGTCTATGGAGGGATACATTAATGTTAATAAGGCGTCAGCCAAATTAATCATTTTTTTATTCGGCCTTGAGCTGGAGTAATTTATCAACTTGACATTCAGCCTTGAGGGTGAATTCATCTTTTCATTTTTTTTCCATTTTTTGTCAAGCAACAATAATGAATTAAGACATAATTCTGGAGGTTTTCATGTCCAATTATTTTTCAAGTAGCGTGTTCACACTTGTTTTTATTCAAGTTTTGAGAGACTTGTTTATAAAATTATGGGGGGCATTTCATGAATAATTAACTTGCTACAAACTTGTTACCAATATGAAGAGAGAGTTGTAGTAATTATTTTTAAATTGTTAGGAGAAATTACCCGTACATTGAACTGGTTTCGAGCAGGCTGGAACCTGTTGGCTAATTTTTAAACATGTCACCTCAAACGGATAGAAAATGTGTTGAATTGTACAGGGAGACCAAATCACCTGCATCAATTTTCTACGCTCAATTTCCCTTAGGGAAAATTTTATTCTACATAAAATTATTTAAAGAGAAAATTAATAATTAATTAATACATAATTATTATTAAAGTGTAATTAGTATTGTCTAAATCATTAAAATTCCATCATTTTCTGTAAACAAAAATTGGACTATTCAGCATCCTCAAAATTTTGCATAATATTCAGAATCTCCTCCAAATCCTAAAATAAATTATTTTAATTAAATAATTGTTAATCATAATTAAAATTCTGGGAAGCACACAACGTACATTCAATTGACGCTTTGCCACTCTCCTCTTGCTTGAAATTTCCAAAGATTCCTCCAAGAGTCCATCCAACAATTTATCGTTTCGATGCAATTTTTTAATCTAAAATTAATTCCAAATTAAAATTTTAACAAAAAACTACTAAGAAAATCCTTACCAGAAGCCCATAAAGTTTCCTTTGAATTTGATTCGTAATGTGGTACATAACTCTCTTTTGACAAGTCTCCTTGAACTGATCCTTGGTGACTTTAAAGTGTCTCGAAATCAATTCCTTGACAATCTCACACCTTTGTGCTGGTTGCAAAATCCCTCCATGCCACGCCACCGACTGTTGTCTTTGCGTAGTAAGCAAATCCTGAACCTGTGCCGTAAATTCTTGACCCTGGGTCAAAGTAACACAAGTCTCCACTTCCACAATTTCCTCCAAAGTCTTCCTCGTCACTTTATGACACTGAGCGAGGAACGTCTTGACAACTTTCCGAATCTCAAACAGTAAAACGGGAAATCGATCGGCCCCCAAATCCAAGCACGCCGCCTCATCAGCCAGCCCTTTGATTTTCACGTGATACGTGTCAGCAAAATGACTCGCAGGGAATTGGAGTCTTTTTATTTGAGTGTCCGTGAGTGCCACAAAAGTGTTCTGTTGAGTTACAAAATACTATTTTAAATATTTATATAAGCGGTACACTCAAGCTCTGTGAAAATTCTGTCAAATTTTTGAAAAAATGTTAAAATTTCACAGAATTTGCAAAAATTGTAAAATTTAACTCAGTCGTGGATGAGTGATAAAAAAATGTGCAAAAATTTTCCATTTGTTTGAAATAAAAAATTGTTTGATTGGTGTTTCCTTAGAAAGGGCTAAGGCGGCATAACATGGCCCAATGTAGCTCCGTTTTAAAAATCTGAAAAAATTGTGGGAGGTAGATTGGACCTTCCTGATCAATTTTTAAATGGACCACTTTTCATGTACCGGCTTTCTTTGACCACCAGAGGTCAAAATAGGTCGCCTATGGTCATTTCCTTGAAAATTATCATAAAATTCAGGAACCACTTAAGTGGTTCCACTTGACACAAGTGCACTTGTGTCCCAGTGTCCCTTTGTTGAAATAAAAAAGATCAAAATCATGAAATAATGTTTTACACCTGATAGACTTAATGTTCTCAACTTTGTAGCGTCAAAGTAGTCAATGTCACACCGGTGACTTATTTTGACCCCTAGAGGTCACAATATCAAGATTTTCACCATGACCTTCAAAAAGGAATTGATGAAGAGGTCAAAATACAACTTTTGACCAAGTATCAGAATTTTGTGACATAATCCTGAATTTTATGATAATTTTCAAGGAAATGACCATAGGCGACCTATTTTGACCTCTGGTGGTCAAAGAAAGCCGGTACATGAAAAGTGGTCCATTTAAAAATTGATCAGGAAGGTCCAATCTACCTCTCAGAATTTTTTCAGAATTTTAGGATTCAATCATCCCTCGAAATAATTGATGACCTAAGAAACTCAGTTTTGACCCCTGGAGGTCAAAGAAATGAAAATTTCAGAATGAGTCCAATATGAACTTTCATTGTAAGGTCAATACGCATCTGCTGACCAAGTGTCAGAATTTTGGAACAAAAACTGGAATTTTACGCGAATTTAGAGTCTAGATTCTTTGGTGACCTCTGGAGGTCACAGATGACGTGCACATGAAAAGTGGTCCATTTAAAAATTGATCAGGAAGGTCCAATCTACCTCCCACAATTTTTTCAGATTTTTAAAACGAAGCGACATTGGGCCATGTTATGCCGCCCTAGCCCTTTTACAATTCTGTGAAATTTTAAAATTTTACAGAAATTTCACAGAGCTCGGGTGTACCGCTATACATTTATAAATAACTATTACAAAATAATATTATAAATAAATATTTATATATATTCTTCCACGTATATTCGCGGAAGAATTGACCACAAATTTGAACCCTCCTCTCCCACAACCTGAGTCAAAAAAGTGTTAAAATTAAAATTTTGAACTCACGGCTGGTAAAAAAGTGAAGGATTGAATCCCCTTATGTTTATTGAGTGCTTCTTCAATGACATTATTTGTGAGATCTCGAGAGGGGTCAATTTTGTCCACAGCGAGGGGGAAAATGTCCTGAAAAATTCGGCGCAGTTCACCGCCCTTTGTGAGAGAAATTTTTTTGAGGAATCCATCCCGATAACTCTGAATTATTTGGAGTAGAAAATCCTGCGCTTCTTCTTGTGTCACTTCATTCCCATACAATTTCAATTCAGTTTTTGTGGCTAGAATCTTAGTGGAGATTGTTGCCTGGAAATTGAAATAATAATTTTAAAAGACAGTTAAAACCAGTGGTCGGCATAATTTTTGTCGATCGATCTCCGATCTACGTTTGATTACATTATAATACATACTAAAAATTTGATCGAAATTTCGATCTCTATCTCCATATAAACACATTTAGTACATACAGATCGACAGATCGAAAACGCCGACCACTGGTTAAAACATACTGTGATGTAGGAGGTGGAATTTAATTGTAATTAACCTGTAATTGGGGAAGACATTTTCGAATGTGTTTCTTGAAAATAATTTGCAAAGTTTTTTCAAGGAATTTTGTCCCATTTCGTTTGGCCAAGTGAGGATACTCGTGATGGAGAAATTCTTCTTCATCTTGAATGGCCTCTGAAATTTGTTTTTTATTATTTAAATCCTGTTGACTCCTGTTCTTGACCCCAATGATGCCCAGAGGGTACTGGACAATTTCTCCATTGAGAACATATTTGGATAATTAATTATTTACCTGTACACAAGGCGGTTTTGTAATTTTAAAATTAGTGTCACTCATCTTCACTAATTGGTCCCCTTCATTCCGAACCGTGTCCAATTTGGTCAAGACAACAATCGTTCTTTTATGCTCTGGGTCAACTTTCTCAGCAATTTTAAGACTGTCATTGGTCACAATGTCAACATTGGCCTGACAAATGGCTAAAATGATTGTACTCTCTTCTACAATGTTAGCATTGACCAGTCCTGTCACCTGTGTTTCTATATCCTTAGCCTGTAACCCTGTAGCAACCTTGAAATTCAAAACAATTAATAAGTTGACCTTGAGTCAAAGTTCTTGACACTGACACTACTTAAAATGTAGATGTAATGCAAATGTAAATTAAACCCCAATTACTTTGACAATTCCTGGGAGGTCAACCAAGGTCAAGTCAACTACATCTGGTGAGAAAACATCCAGACTGATTCGTTGGTCCACAACAATTCCATTACTTGTCCCCGCCAATTTAATTGTCTCCATCTTGATCTCTTCTCTAACCTCATCAAAATTGGTAAAACATTTTTTCCCGCGTTCATCGTCATAAGAGAAGACACACCATTTGTTGGATTTTTCAATCGGACGGAGTGACCAGTCTGACCCTACGATTTTTGAATAAAATAATTAATCCTTCTTTTAATTATTCCCTAAAGAAAATATGACATTTGAAAAAGTAATGGGATTTTGACTAGCGAAATGGTCCAATCTGCCGTTAATTCCCACTAGAATCCCGTCATTCACATGTCAAATTCCCATTATGAGAAAAAATAATTTTTGGCAAATATCACGCCAAATCATTGTAGAAGGTCCTACAACCATCATCTCATGATAATTTTTTTAAATATATAAAAATTTGAAACTGACGGGTGAATCCCGCCAAATTCCAGTTAAAATGACTGAATTCCAATTGGATTTGGTGTCATATTTTCTTTAGGGTTCTTTCTTTTTTCAATTTATTTTGTGTACCAATAGTCTCAGAAAAAGTTTGATTTGGATCAACTTGATTTAATTTGAGAACAATGGCGCAACATGTCACAGTCCCTTCTTCTCTGGGTAGAATTGGATGCCGGATAAAACTGTCGAGGACGGAAGACTTGCCCGCACTCTACAATCAATTTTTGGTTTAATCAACAGGCTCAAGACAAGCAAAAAGAATTATCATTAATTAATTAATTTAGAAACCTGCATTCCCACCACCACAATCTGCGGAAGCGTATCAAAATAATTATTATTTAATTTTTGTACAATTAAAAAATTTTCTAATTGAAAAATATAATATTTTTGAAAAAATAATTCAAAATAATTTACTCCAGTTTCCATTCTTCCAGTAAATGTTTTCGTTCATGAAGTTGATTCGTAATTTTTAATAATTCCTTCATTTTTCAACTCTGGACAAAATTATGTGGACCAAATTTCACACAAATATTTTCCAACTGACAAAAAATATTGAAAGTGTCTTTTCAACGGATTCTACTCCCACACTCTGTCCGAGAGAAGGGAGAGGGAATTTTTTTTTACTTTGTCTCGTCATCAAAGTCAAGGGTGAGAATTTGTGTCGATAAAAATTAATTTTTATGACCCTTTGAACGTGCCTCGACGAGGCAGTCTCGTTGACAAAATGGGTGACAAGTCATTAAAATTACATTTTTGTACCGATTCAGCATTTCACAAAACGTTTCTTGTCTGGAGGTCATAGTTCAAGAAATTTTAAACCTCTGATTTTTGTTTCTAAACAATGTTCTCAAACGATAAAAAAATTCTCCTTATCTGTATGCTCAAGGAAAATTATCCATAAAAATAAGCTGAATTTAAGTGTGCTGAAACTGTAAAAAAAATTCCTCTCATCTTTATGGACAGTGTAAAAGGAGAATTATTCCCACAAGTCCCACAATTCCCACAATTCCCAAGAATTTTTAATGGCTCTCCTAATTGTTAATTGTTGTTGAGATGAAAGTCGCCTTGATTGTGTAAATTTTAAATTTATTTTTACAAACTGACCCATTTTGAGTGTACTGATCTCAGTCATTACTACCATCATTATACACATCACATTTTGTAGGATTTTAATATTAAAATAAGCTAAATCATTCATCAATGATACAAATTACACAACATTGACAAAATGACCCACCGTGTAATTGTAGAGATGGTGAGGAATTCAATATTATTCCCCCCTCCCATTTATGCAGTTGACTATATTTGATATTTCCCTCTAACCACGTAGTAAGTGTCACCTTGTTCTATGTATATGAGAGAAAATATTTTAAGTTAGGTGACCTCAATTCCAGCAAATTTCTGTCATTCATATTAAAATACTCATGACAGTTCTCCGTTAATGCATTTTCAGCAAAATGAATACAGAACGTCGAGCAGTCGGGGCAGTGTCTCAAAAAATAGGAGGGGTGACCATTTTTGGAAAAAATTGTCCCCAAATTGGCGACAAGAATAAAATTAGTATTTCACCGGGGAAAAGTCGGTAGAAAATTCTGCTGGGTTTGAACGAGTAATTTGGTCGAAATCTGTCAAATTCAACTGGGCCCTATTTCCACAAGTTTTCTATGGAAATCAGTAGAATTTTTTTCCCATGGAAAACCTGGTGTCCAGACGTTTCAACTTTTACCATTTCAACTTTCGCCATTTCAACTTTCGACAACTCAACTTTCCGACATGTCAACTTTTTAAAATCTAAAAATTCTCCCTGGCTTTAATTCCCATGGAACCTGAGGATTCAAGTATCACTGTTCACTGTTGACGATGAAATGACATTGACTGAGGAAATCAATTCTAATTTCAACATACGTTGGATTTGTTGAATTGTTCCCTGGGAATTTCTAATGTAGCTGCGTACCTTTCCCATGAAAATGTGTTACCATTTGTCCAGGCAAGCTACGTTCAAGCTTTAGTCACTCAGCTCCTTTTCTTCCTCAAGAGGGAGACGGATGTCAAGACAATGATCAATGAACTAGAGTAAGGAACCATAAATTTTTGGAGGCAAGTTCAAAATTTATTCTTATTTTAGGAATACAGAGGGCGCCACTATTAACAAAAATAATGGAAGGACTAAGAAAAGAACAGCTGATTATAGGAATGTTTAATCAATGCAATGCTTACATTGTATGGGGACTCAAATTGCTTTGTATGACCAATGGAGTTGTCTTCACTTTTTATGGGATCAAATATCTTCAATCGGACGAGGTTATGATTGGAATGATTCATATTTTCATTGGAGCTGAAATTTGTAGTAATTTTGCCTTCATTTATGAGAAAGCATTTTCAATTCCTCAGCAATTGGAGGAAGTTGAGAGGAAATTGGTTATTGTGTCTAGAAAAGAGGAATTTGTTCTCCTACAGAGTTACATGAGGAGAATGTTGAGGAGTATGCCCTTGATGGGGATTCAAGTAGGTGGGTTTTCGACTCTGGAAAATGTATCGACTTTTAACTATGTCCAGTTTGTAGTGGGACAGGTAGTGGACTTGCTCATCACATTTGCATAAACATGATAAATATAATTTATTATTATTGTAATTAATGTTTAAAAATTAATGGGCAAGTTTATACACTGCATAGTTTAATGTTTGCACAGTGATTACATTAGTTTTACATAGTGTTATATTCACTCAATGACTCAATGTATAAAATTGTGCACAATCAAGCTAATTATGGGACATTGATAGTGGACACAATTTGTACAATTTTTGGTTGGTTTAATTAAAATTAATTGTCAAGAAAATTACATGTAATTTTCTTGTATCGAATTTAGGAACTTATTCTCATTTTAATTCCCATTGCTAGTCGCTCTAGTCACTGATAAAATTCGATTCCGATTCATATTCCAATTTTAATTTTTGTACACATGCGCATTAAAAAGTTTAGAAATTGAAATTGGAATGGGATTTTGACTTTGACTTTAATCGGAGGAATTGGAATTGGCCCTGGATCGATACAAGAAAAATCTTATTTCAAACTCGACTGCATTTGATGTGAGTGGGTTGTCCCAGCGCATGCTCAAAATTGAAAGGATATCCTTAAGAAAAATATGGCATCGTGTGATTCAACGGAATATTTAGTCTAAATTCTCGTTGAATGTCATAGAAATCCAATGTGATTCTGATCAACAGACTAATATCCAGCTAATTCCCATTACAATTCCATGACAGTTACTGGAACATTGTTTCAAGCTCGGCTGTATTGGATCTCCATGAGTTGTCCATCAACACTACTACAAGTGAAAGTGATTTCATCTTGAACAAATTCCTCTGTACTAATATGTGAGGTAATCCCTGCGAGGGCTCCCTACAAACAAATAACAATAATTGAGCTACTTGGAGCAGCAAGTACGTGTAGACCCTTGTTGGCATGGAAATTACGCCCATTTTAGGGCCCTTCGTGTATCCATAAAACTTTTCGCACGTACTCGTTGCCCCAAGTAGGTCAGTTGTAATTGTGTAAACAATTATTGTTTAAATATTGGTCGAGGTAAATCTGTGTCCCGCAATGCTGCCTCCCATACTGCCTCCCAAAACCCTTCCCACAAAAGTGCAATGTTGTCACAATTTTCTCTATGTTAAATTCCCATGCTGCCTCCCATGTTAAGTTGTGACTATAGGCATTTAACATGGGAGGCAACATAGGAAATGTTCATGTATGATTTTTCAGCTAAGTCGAAAAATTAGCAATGTTGCCTTTCATGTTAAATGCCTATTGTCACAATTTAACATATGGGAGGCAGCATGGGAATTTAACATAGAGAAAATCGTGACAACATTGCAATTTTGTGGGAAGCAAAGCTGCCCGTTTTCGATCAACCGATCAGTTGATCGACTGATCGAAAGGTGATCGATCGAAATTTTTTTGACCGATAAACTTGTTATGATTCAATATTCCATGTATATAAGAAAAACTTATGTAGGTAATGTAATGTAAGTATATATGTAATAATTTAGAAATAAGGAGGGGAAGGACTTGGAGACTTCAGAGGAAGGGGACTCTTTCCTTTGACATCTCTACTCCTTCTTTCCCAAGAATACATAAAGTACTACCTATAGGAACATACTTGTGTATAGGTTACTCTTATACGTATAGAGCAGGATTGTGAGATCACAAAGAAAAAGATCCCTTTTTCTTTGTCATCTCTTCTTCCTCTCTTTTTCCAGAAATACGTAAAAATAGTTATATACTGTAAACTATAGAGCGGGACTGGGTGGGGACTGAGTAGGAACCGTATTTCGAGGCTACAACGTCCGCATCCCAGTTTCCAATTTGTATAAAAGCAGGCAGTTTCGAATGCACGGGGACTCAGTTGTTGACTCGATGACTCTGACTAAGATCTCGATCTGACTGGGCATTCCTTCTCCCGCATTAAAGGTAACCTTATAGTAGTATGTATAGATTAGTACAAGTGCTTCGGTGACTCGAATCGATCCCGAACCTTGCGATCCGTATAGAACCCACTTATGTGTGGAGCTATGCGTTGGTCGTAGATTTGAATAGTAACACTTTTATACTTTCATTTTTTTTCAATATACCTATGACCAAGACCTTTAGATTTCGTTCAGTCTAATATTTATTTTTCATTTTTTTATTTCATTTTGCTCTCAATATATATTCATCTTCCCCATCCGCCATCCCCCCTTTTTTTGTTCTCATTAAAGGAGACATAACAAACTGATCGAGATCGATTGAAGAAAATTTTTTGCATTCAATCAGCAGATCGAATCCAAATTATTGCTGATCGACGACATATTTTCGCTTGATCACCTTGATCGATGAACAATTTTTTCATTCGATCACTGATCGCGATCGATCGAAAAAAAATTAGCAGACGTTGATCGAGATCGATCGAAAAACAAAACGGCTAGCTTTGGTGGGAAGGGTTTTGAGAGGCATCATGGGAGGCAGCATTGCGGGGCACAGGTTTACCTCAACCTAAAAATTTAAATCTTAATGAAGTATATTACTATAAGAGTGTCATACCTTCAAATTATAGTAAAGTCGATACCATTGATTAGCCAACATTGGAATCGGATTGACGAGGGATACATAAAAATTTGTCTTTATTTTGGCAAAAATCTTTCTTTCCTCAACCACTGTAGCTGTGTTAGCACTGTCGTCATCTTTCGTGGACCACATATTGACCTCATACATGCTGTCAGAGGTCACGGGTCCAGGAAATCCAAATCCATGAATTTTGACATCCTCACTTGCCGTGACTCTATGATCATCAATTCAAATTTTATTAAAATAATATGTGCAACATATTTTTTAACAAAAATATTTGGTGACGCTTATTCCCCTTGACACTCACCAAATGAAACAGTCTTGACTCGTACAATTGTGATAACTGCTATAGACTGCAGGAGACAGTACAAGAGAATTGACCTCAGGCCCTCTCCTCTTGTCAGTCTTAACACTCACACTCTCACTCAAAGGAATGATTATGTTTAAGCTGGATCTTTTTAGAAACAAAATAATTAAAACAACTTAATTATAGTCTATTAATAAAAATCAAGGTAAATAAATCAATTGTCTAGATTCATACTTTTTTGAATCTCTCAGGGCAATGCAATCATAAAGGGTCAAAGCCTCATCATGATCAAGAATTCCTCGGGAACGAACATGCAGGGCATAAGCTTGCATACTGAGAAGAGGTAACCGAATTTCCGAGAGTAATGAACGCATCATTTGTCTCATTTCAACAATTTTAGTTTTCCCGTCCAATTCTTCATTCTTGTCTTGTTGTGAACTGACCTGTGCCTCAGCCCAACTATATTAAAAAAATTTAATTATTATTATCCAAATGTCTTCATTTTGATCAATTTTGATTATTATTCTGTTAATTTTACCGATAGACAGCTTGAAACAAATCAATTTCATCAATACCGAGTTCACAACTGGACAAAATGGTCATCAAAACTTGTTTGGAGATTTTAAGAAAATATTCCCCTCGAACAACTTGCATTGCCTTCCTACAAATTTTTAAAAATATTTTTTATTAATGTCAATGTCATTATTTTAAAAATAACCCGGACAAAAATTTCCCACACATTTCTGGCGAAAAAAGGAAAAATTCCAGTTGAATTTTTCGCCAGAAAAAAATAACCCCGGAATTTTCCATATTAGGACCAATGGAGTCTTGCCGAAAATTTCGTCACAAATTTTCTGCACGACACCCGCTCAATCCTGGCAAAAAAGGGCAAAATTCCTGGCGAAAATTTTCATCCAGAAATCATAATAGCACAATTTCTAATTAATTATTCTACTGTTTAATTTTGTGACCAACTTGGCGATAAATGTAAAAGTATCAGCTTCTAATTTCTCTTCATCTTTTCCATACAAATATTCGTAGATCTCGAGGACAGTGTCAACCCGGATATTTTGTCGAATATATTCTTCACAACAAACTTGCAACTCCTTCGCTGCGTACTCCTTCGTCAAAAAGTAGAGACTGAGAATTTGACCCATGGACAAGTTCAAATCCACCAAATGTTTTATACTTACATCTTCTTTCAATAAAAGCTGTAATCAAATTTAAATACATTATTATTATTAAAAACAAATTATTCTTTTTAATTACTTTAAAAATTATTTACTCCAATAAAATGACGAAAGACGGTCGGATCCGTATGTGGCAACTTGATGGCTCTATCTTGACCTGTCAACTGTGACCAAGTTGGACCAAACATTGTTTCAAACACAGGAGACATGATACTCAAAATCAATTTGAATCCTATAATTTTTTCTTGTTCTGGTCCAACAAGAAAAGTGACGTCACCCGTTGACTCGACATTTTCCGTCCAAAAATAATTCAATTTACTAAACCATGACTTCCTTTCATCTCTCCAGTTCACCATCCTGACAAAATCGAGTGACTATTCTTTCAATAATCACAAACAAGAACAGAGGTCACGAGACTTGAAAAGATGAAAATTTTCCCCAAAATAATTTCCAACGTTTTCAAATTCACGTGGACAATTTTGCAAAAAAAAAATTCCAGCACACAGACGGATTCCAACTAAGAACTTGAAAGCGTCTCTTCAACCAACCTCCCAACTCCCACACTCTGCTCATGAAAAGGGAGAGCAATTTTTTTGTCTTATCTTCAAACTCCGAGAATTTGTCTCGATTTTTTACCACCCATTGAATGTGCGTCGTTGACAAAATCGGTCACAAGAAATTAAATTTCCATTTCTCCACCGCCTCAGCATTTCCTCCTTGTCTGGAGGTCAAAGTTCAAAAACTTTACAACCTTCTCCATGAAAATTCTAATTAAAATTTTTATTAATGTAAAAATCCGCTATTTATTTCAATTTCACGAAAATTAATTCACAAAAAAACACAATCAAAGAAAAATGCGTCATCACCACAAAAACATAGACCAATGACAAATTGACTAAATTTCCCCAACCTGCCAATTCTCCATTCCTCTTTTCCCCCAATTTATCTTTCCTAAATAATTTCCACAAAGTTCGATCAGGCAACTTGTAATGTCTCACATTATCCATCCAAGTCATTTCATCCAGGACATTGACCCAATGAGCGTACACACCACTAGCATAAATTTGGCGAAAAGCCCCCAAGAGAAAATCTAAATTCGGACCGGACACACCCATCATGAGCGGAGCAATCCAAATCTCTTTGTCCAAAACTCTCCAGTGTTCATGTCCCATAAAAGGGAGAATCATTTTAAATGCTTCTTTACTCTCCTTTCTATGAGTAGAGCCTTGCTATCTTTGTTGTCCCCATTTTGGAACCAATTGTCCACAATTAATGAAATTGTGGTCCCATTCGGATCAAGTGAACTCAACATTTGTTTCAAATCATCCGCGTGGTGAGCAGCAGGATGAAATTTGTAGCCAAGGAAAATTAAATTGGACAATGTAAATTCAACTTGTTCCGTCAGGGGGATGATTTGATTGCTCTTTAATTCACACAAGTAAAATCTTTTGATGAGAAAAATGAAGAAGAGCCAGCTAAGGGCAAACCAACGACCTTTGACCTTTGGGATTTTTGTCCTAGCTAAAAAGGGACGGAGAACCAAGTAGCAGGATTTTTCCCAAGAGAATTTTAAGCCAAAATGGAGGAGGAGACTAATTTGTGTGGAGACCAGTAGAGTGAGCCAAACAATTCCAGTGAAGGGACGCCACAATAAAATAGGAGGGAATTTCAAATTGGATTTTGAATTGGGGTAAATTATTGTGTAAGAATAGTCCTGCGTTTTGTACACAGTGTGGAATTCTTTGAACCCTTGGAGAGTGGCACATGTGACACAGTCAAGGTCGAAAGAGGCAAAAGATTTTTCATTTAAATGAGGATAGTCTTCATCCTGGGGCATGAAGATGAGGGATATGTTTAAATTGGTGACTAAATCATGCGAGATTTTGAGTAACACAGCGCCGAAATATGATTTGAGTAGATTTCGAATGGTGTAACTAAGGGAATAATTTGGATCATAGTCTGGGATTTTAATGTACAGTTCTCCTAGGGGGAGAGTAGAGCGATGTGAGGAAAGAAGTTTAGTGAATTCATCTTTGGTTTCAAATTGTGGAAGATTCAATTCAATTTGGGATAGGGAAGGAATTTTTTTTGTAGACTGTCAAATGGAGAAGGAAAATGGCGGACAGTGTGAGGGACTTGAGGGACATTTCGAGTAAGTTGATAGGGGCAAAGGAGACGAGAGATGGAAGATTTGGGTCAAAATGGAGGGAAGAAATTGAAAATTCATGGAGCAGAATTATGAAATCATGGAGAATATTATTTTTTGATTTTACAAAATTGGTGAGAAATTGAATTAGGGGGGAATTCGGGGGTAGTATTATTTGAATTTTGGAGGCATCACTCAATTTTTTTATTCCATTTACTCGATCAAGGTAAAAAGAATGTTGGGGGAAATAAAAAATTGTGAGGGGGATTCCAATTTTTTGAATTTCAATTGAAATGAATCCATTGCTTGGTTGAAATGAGTGTAAGGATAGTGTAGAATTTTTAAAAATTTGAATAAAATTTTGAAAATTGTTTGAATCCTGGGAATTTGTAGGGAACTCTGCATTATGAGCATGACCCTGATGGGATATCAAGAGAGTGTAGGTGGAGAATAAAATAAGAATTTTGTGACCTAGTTCCAAATAAGAATTCTTATGTGTTCCGTCCATTTGAAAATAATAAAATCAAATTTTAAACTCTCCAAAGAGAGTCTCTTTTGAATGTTCAGTTAAAAATTGGAATTATTTGAAAAACAAAAATCTTGATCCAGAGAATAAAATAGAATTTTTTATATGTCACTCTTCAAAGACAAAATGACAGACTTGAAAAGAAATACTTGTACATGAAATATAAAAATATTTATAGAAATTGTCCAGTGTTTGTTTTGTCATTCTTCCATAAACTTGACCAAGGACTTTAAAGTGCTCAACAAGTATTGAAATGTTTTCCCCCACATGGAGGGAAAAAAACATTTTTTTTCTAATACATATAGCCTATATGATATAGGGCTTTTTGCCTAAAGACTAGCGCTAAATGTTTTAAAAACACATTCAACAACAAAGAATTGACCTTGTCTCAATTCACAGAATCCTTATAGGTCAAGATTAAGCTCGTAGAATTGTCCACAATAATCGAAAACATTGTGAGAATGAGACCCTTATCCACGTAGAAAAAATCCCCCACATTGACACTCAAGGGTTGACAACTCTCATGAAATTTTTTGAACCAAAGAGACGGTGGTTCCATCTTCCAATTTTCCAACATTTCCATTGACGCTTCCCTTACATTTGCTAGTAGTCTGAAGACGAGAACCAATAATATTAAGAAACTAAAGACATGGACCATGAAGCGAGGACTTGTAGTCACCACAGCAAGGAAAATATTGATAGTGGCAGCCATCACAAACACAATTTCTATTCCCATTGCCCAGATGGCATACATAGCACCGAAATTTCGATCCAATGTTCTCAATTGATTGAAACAACTGTACAGGGAGAGGGCCCTTAAATTCCTCTTAAATTTTGAACCTTGGGGAATCCTGAAAAAAAATTATTCTAGAATGACACACTGGAAACAAATTTACTTGGTAACCATTGCTATGGTCAAACAGAATTTTGGTGTAAATTTTTACCTAGAAGATTGTAGAATTGGCAGAAGGGAACTGACGTGACAGCAGACAATTAAAATGTGCCATGTTAGGAAATAATTTTGGAATGAAGAAATAGCCAAATGAAAAATGGCCGCCAGTATTTTCACTGGAAAAGGTAGAAGCTTAGGGTGGGTGGCCATGGAGGTTACAAATTCGATTAATTGGGGCTGAGAAAATATTTTAAATACTCTGGCAATTGTTCCAAAAGTCGCAAACATAATGATACCATTGAATGTACGTCCGAGTTTACTTTCAACGTCTTTTGAAGAGAGTCCAAGTTGCCCTATGGTTAAAAAAATATTGTCTTGAACATTGGCACAAGATAAATAGGAATTATAAACTTAGAAATCAAATTAGGATCCCGGACAAAAATTTACTGCGGGTTTTTTGCCAGGATTGTGCTAGTATTGTGCAGAAAATTTGTGACGAAATTTTCGGCAAGACTCCATTGGTCCTGATATGGAAAAATCTCGGGTTATTTTTTTCTGGCAAAAAATTCAACAGGAATTTTGCCCTTTTTCGAAAAAAATGTGTGGAAAATTTTCGTCCGGGATGGACACTCTACGAATCCTGATTAGGATTCCTCTTCAGGGAAACTAACTGTACAAAATTCGTACAGGTGATCTGATTCAAATCTCTGTACCCTTTCAGTTAAATGATTTAATTTAAGGGGTACAGTTTAACACGTCTCAGTCGAACAATTAGCCAACATGTTTTAACTTGTTAAAAACCAGTTGATTTTTACGCCTAATTTACTTTGAAGAACTTACGGGTCAATTTGAATGAGGTGCTCAAGATAGCATTGATTAGATGATGATGGCGCCCATAGTTCCGTGTTGTGAGCCAATGATTATAGTTTAAGGTTATGTAGGTAGCCGCCAAGTACATGAGATTGACATTCTCCACCGTCGTCACATTTTCGTCTTGAGATTTCTGCACAGCTCGAGCTACCAGGTAAACCGAGTACACGAAACTGAGGCTGATGAAAATCAAAAGTTGATACCAGTAGCGTGAAGATGGATTAAATTTAAATTTTTTGTTGGGTCTATCGAATGAGTACGGACTAAGACCACAGGAGTAGCCAAAATGGGTGAACCGACCAAAAACAAGAACCGTGGCTACACTCAACATTTCTTACCTGAATTTATTTTCCCAAAAAATATTATGTTCTATTGACTTGTTGTGCTAGTCAGAATAGCTATTCTATGACCTAGGTCATAAATTTTATTTGTCTTTTCTTTTCTCACACTGTAAGACTTACAGTGAGTTAATTAGCAGAAATGAACGCAAATGTCATTCTATCTGGTTTTCTCGATTATGTAATATTACATAATGGAGGCTAGTTCCTGTTTTCAGAAAATAAGGGCAATTATTAATGCACGCCTTTTATTTTGATGAGTTACATAAGTCAAATTACATAAGTTAAATAACTCAATACCCTAATGGAAATAATCAGCAAACAATATTATTATTATTATTTATTATTTCTTGAAGTCGATTCAGCCATTGGCCTTTAACAACCCATGATTAATTCAATAATATTGTTACAGATATTATGATATGTTGATTGTTACAGTGTCTAGTATCCGTCCTTTGGGGACATCTATATTTTATTTTTATAGTGAATATTTTGGCTTTAGATTTGAATTTATTTAAACAATATTCAAATTTGAACCAGTAATTTGGTCAAATTGACACAGTACAAAAAATACTTTGGTTATTTCTGCTGAATTCGATTGAGTACCACGTACAAAAAAAATTGTGGAAAAAATTGTGCAAAATCTGAGTAGGATCCTGAACGAAGAAAAAACAAAAATAATTTTGTACGGACCAAATGATTCGTTGAAACGGGTAATAAAACTCCATGCATATTTTTACACAACATTTTCCTTATGGGTCCTTTTAATTCCTATTAAGTTTGATGGACGTGTTTATTTGCATAATGTCAACAGACGTTCTATTACACTGACATAATGTATGGAAATAATTTGAATGTTGACCCACTTTGGGTTTTCAGAAATTGTGGTTGAAATCCAAAGGAAATATTGTGACAGGAAAGGCATATAATATATGCCATATAATATGGTTCTGGGTCAATTGACCTAAAACCAAAAGACCTAAACACAATTGACCTAAAGC
>JAQIVZ010002419.1:0-21011 GCA_034700945.1 Arrhopalites spinosus
AGAATCGACACAGCCGAAGGAAAAATTTGTACTTTTAAGTTTGGATAAAAGTTAAGATAAAAAAAATTCACTTTTATCCAAACTCGAGGTTTCGATACAGCAAAAAGTCGCTAATATATTATAGTATGCAAAAATAATTTAATAAATTATGTTTGGTTTTTTCTTTTGATGATGTTGTAGAGCTACGGAAATGTGACAAGTGTGGTTTTAGTGACGACAAAGGAGACCGGAAAGAAACGTGGATTCGGTTTCGTAGAATTTGATGACTATGACCCCGTCGACAAGATCGTGTGTAAGTCATTCCCCAGTTCTTAATTGTTGGTACATTTTATTTTTTTCTAAGTAAAACTTACTTCTGTTCTGATCACTTTACTTGCAGTAGCAAAATTCCACGAGATTGCTGGTAAACGTGTGGATGTCAAAAAGGCACTTAGCAGAACTGAAATGGCCAATATGAAAGGAGGTGGTGGTGGTGGTGGTAACCGAGGTAAATCTAATGACAAGAATGTGAGGGGTATAGAAATAGGGGTATAGAAACAAAGATTAACATGTATTTCTCATTCTACTAGATGAAGGTAGATCGGGTGGTGGTGGTGGAAGAGGACCACCAAGAGGAGGTAAAAATTCGTTCATTTTATATACAGCATTTATGTGTTTTTGTAATTAAACTCATTTCTCATATTTTTATTGACTTTATTGCAGGTGGCCATGGAGGTGGTGGTGGTGGTGGCGGTGGAAACTCAAACCCATGTAAGATTCAAAGTTATTTAATGATAATTTGCAAAATATGATGCTAAAGGATCGAATAAAAAATGTGCAATTTTTTTAATTAAACAGGGGGAGGTAGAGGGGGAGGTGGAAATGATGGTGGAAATTGGGGTGGCAACGCTGGGGGCGGTGGGGGATGGGGAGGCGGCTATAATACCGGTGGTGGTGAGTATTTTAATATCTTTATTTTATTACTTACCACATAATTAAAATGTTGCGTGAAACTAAAAAATTTTTTTTATCTTTAAAATAGTTGGTCCATGGGAAAATCCACCAAGTGGTGGTGGTGGCAGCGGTCAGTGGGGTGGTGGAGGAGGAGGATGGCAAGGAGGAAATCCCGGTGGTTATAATGACTTTGGTGGCAACTACCAGCAAAATTATGGTGGTGGACCTATGCGGGGTGGCAACCAATATGGCAACCGTCCTGCACCTTATCAAGGTAAGTTTCTCCCACTCTCTCACTTTGTAATTTAAATCACACAGGTACTCTATTTTTATTTCTATAAGAGAATACTTCCTAGGAAGTTGTCGTTTTTATAAATTGGTCCTCCTAGTTGTTCATTCAATAGTATTCATATCTTCACCAAGTGTAAAGTTATACAAAGAGTACCTACATTGTTCATACTTTACTACATTTGTGCTTTGAGATTATTATTAGGTGTGCGGAAAGATTTCTTGTGAGCATTAGGGTGGAATTGTCCAAAAATTCATTCGAGTTATTTTGAAGATGTCTGTCAGCATAGATATCTTCTGTAGTCTCATTTAGTTGTTCTAGTAGAAACCTTTCTAATTTCACCATCAATAGAGGTCTATTTAATGTATTCTTTTAAACAACCTTTAATTTGTTTTTATATAGTAAAAAGTAAAAATAAAATATTTTGTGGACAAAAGTCAAAGTTTATTAAGATATGAGGACATAAGACACTACTTTGTTTTCCTTTTCTCTGATTGTAAAATTATTTTAAATGGAATAGATGTGGTGAAATGATAAAGATGAGCACAGATTTCTTTTTTTCGAATTTTCATTCCACTGATTCTGTATCTTTATTCCGCTTGAATATTTGTTGTTGGGACGTTCTAAATTTCAGATTAGGTTGTGTCGATTCAAAAGAAGTAAATATCATCTGTATATAATAATTCAGGTGATAAAATACCGGTGGATCTTAAAATATTTACTAATTTTAATGCAATTGTTTTGTTCATTAGGCCATGCAGGTGGTGGTGGTGGAGGAGGTTATAACCGCAGATTTTGAGTCTCTTAAAACGGAGCACACACACCTCGGTGTATTCTCCCCTCAGTATGATGATCTTGATTGGAGGATAACTGTAAAAACAAGGATTTCATTCACGACGACAATTTTCAAGATGATTGTCTTCAGTGTTTTGTATGAAAAATACTTAGAGTAAGAAGGGGTACCTCTCTCTTTTTTTTTGTATTCCATTGTAATTGTAATAACGTTTACCTCTAACTGTTAGATGTTATAAAACAAAAAGAGCAAGAATTCACTTAAATTAATCAAATTAGTGAGTTAAACTATTTATCTTGATATACAAGACAACAAATTTGTGTAGCAAGTGTGGTAGTGAAACTACAAAAAGAAAAAAAAACAATCCATAAAGTATAAAAGATGGACTAGAAGAAACTTTTTTTTAGGTTTCATGATGGATTTTAAAAAAAGAAAATTGAATCTGACTCTCGTTTATTAAGTCTTATGTACATATATTATATATGATTAAGTACTACTGGTTATTAAGTGTGTTTATTAAATTAATGAAATATTGTTTTCTATAGGTTTGTTATATATATAACTATATATTGTAGGTAATATCATAAAAACTTGAATTTTCATTCATGACTCTATTTCTGAGCTAGATTAAGTCAGAAAAAAACAACTAAAACTCCTTTAATAAATTCAGTCTAGAAAATTTTTTTCACTACAATCCTCCTACGACTACTATTATGTATTATAACAATGCTCCGCAATACTATTTAAACCAGGAAGTTTATCTTGTGTGAGAGTTGCATATTCAATTTATATTTATCGGTATACACATGAAACAAAAAATCACATGCATTTTGGCATTCATATTAACGAGTTTTATTTTTGTCGACGCAAGGGTTCTCTCTTTTTTTTTCTCTCTCTCTTTCGAGGTATATAACAGGTAATTTTTTGATATTTCAACAAAACATTACAAATTTTTGAAAGAAGCAACCAAAAAAAAGAACAAGAAAGTTACAGGTGACAGAGGCAGTTTTGTCAGCCACATCGGCCGATTTGGTAGTCAGCTGATGATCATTGATGATGATGTGAAGGATCGTTTGAAGGAGAAAGAAGGAAGGAGTTGATGATTTACAGGAAGGAAGGAAGGCAGCGAGAAAATGAGGAAAACAACAGAGTGAGAATGAGTCAAAAAAGAAAGCGAGAACATAGTTTCAGGCTTCTCTCACACACAACCAACGAGAGGACACAAATTTTAAAAAAAGAGTGTTGCAAAAAGAAATACATATTTTTTCTTGCAAAGTCAATCTCAGAAGGCAATACAGAGTGAGTACCTATTGATGAGTCAAAATCGAGGAAGAGCTTCTTCATCAGGAATTTAAAGAAGGTAGTAAGAAAGGAAGAAACGTGATATAGGTAATAGCTAATAGATTGCTTCGTACTGTTTTGGATATTGGATATATATTATATATACCTTTTTTTTGATTGGAAATGCAATATTTCTTGACTTTTTCTTTCTGGTGTCTTTATTTGGATTTTTTATGTTTCAAGTATATATATGCATACGTATATATACTACGTAACAATTAGAATTTATATTGTAGCTGTGCAATTACACACACCTGCTGAATTTATTTCTTTTTTCCATCTGTGTAATGTTACTGTTATTTATTAATATAATTTTATTTATTTACTCATTTATTATTATGTATTTATTTTGTTAGTTGGAATTATTACCCTTATTAAGTGTCATGTTAAACACATTGTTGTACACATGTGAAAAAATTAATATCAACTTGACTATGATGTAATGACTCTAATTTTCTAATATGCATGAATATATAGGTGAGCGGATCATTTGTCCGAAAACTGCTCAGTATCCCGGCCTCATTTTGAGTTGCTGACAAGATCCTTTTTTTCTTTTCTTTTTTTTGAATTAAAAAAAGAAGTAAAATGAAAGCCTCTTTGCAAAAGGGGTCCATTCTCTTTTAATGTCTGCCAAAAGAAAAATTGATGTCAAATGTTGTTTAATTTGGTAAGCAAAAAAATCATGTAATTTATTTAAATCATGTAGTTTTAAATTAGTTGACTAAACAATATATTGCGATTTCGTTTCATTTCCTCTTAGTACATGTATAATAAGCTTTTATATTTTAGTTGTTTTTTACTATGTGAAGAATATTACTTTAAAAATATTTTTTTTATTGTTGGTAGTTTAGTATCCTTTGGATTATTGAATGACTACAGAGATTAAAAAGTTTACAACAAAAAAGTAAGTAGATTAGGAACTTGAACTTATACCCGTAGTCTAATATTATATATATTGTTTCTTGAGTAACATTGTATATTAAAAGAGTCAGAGT
Organism: Arrhopalites spinosus; assembly: GCA_034700945.1. Classification (NCBI taxonomy): domain Eukaryota; kingdom Metazoa; phylum Arthropoda; class Collembola; order Symphypleona; family Arrhopalitidae; genus Arrhopalites; species Arrhopalites spinosus. Next base: position 4,352 of record JAQIVZ010002419.1, read on the forward strand.
TATTTGAAAACAGTCTAAAACTGCAACTTATGTGTAGTACATTTAAATATATTTGTAGTATACATAGGTATTATACACGTGTCAGAACGTTCCGTTTTTTTAAAATGAAAATACATGTCATTTCTATAATACTGTAGATTAATTTTCTTTTTTGACAAAGAGGAGAAATAAGATTAATTTGGCACATTAAGATTTGATACTAATCAATTTTTTTTTGATTTTCTGGTTTCAGAACATCAAGAAGGCAGTGAGAATGGGAAGAGGCACTTGGTGGTTTTTAGCTGTCCAGGACTGTCCAATGTGCGCTTCTTGGCTTATTGTATATCATAAGCATGAAAAGAAGAACTTCTCTCCTTATCGACGAGAGCGATGAGCGTTGCTGTACAATCTAGAAAGAGAGAAGAAAAAGAATGGCATTTTGTGATAATATCATATTCTTGTGTAAAGTTTTGATTTCACTAACCACAATTGACTGACTATTTCTACAAGAATAAAAAATGAATTCAAAATAACTCACGTTTTGTAAGCATCTGTTTTAACGTATTCTATAGATCAAAAAGAATGAATCAGGTCAATTATAAAATCATCACTCAATGCTGCATAAAAATCATGTCGGGATAGTACAATTATTTTTTTTTGAAAATGTCACCTAGCAAATGATGCGGACCTAAAACCCATTGATCTTGAAGTGGTGGAGCTAATGGATTATCTTCGATACGAATAATACTACGACTACCTCCAAGATCCAGGTGCCCTGTTTTCATTCATTTCATTAGTATACATAAAACATTTCATATTACAAGTTTATTTTTATATAGTACATAAGTAGATGTACTATAGAAAGATGAGTATTTCTCACCGATTTCTGGTGGAAGCCACTGAATAACATTTCCTGAGGGAGAAAGTCAAAAAATATTTAGTGACAAGTCTTAATTAGTTTAAGGTTTACAAAAATACATGTTGAAAATGGATTTCATTCGATTGAAAGTTTAAAGAAAATGACCTTGAACATGTAGTTCACGTAAACGTGTACAATGTCCAATCTCACGTGGAATATGGTTGATATTATTATTTCGAACCACCAACTATTTCCGGGAAAAAAAGAAATATAGAGTACTTGTCTCAATCAAAAGTAATGATGCATTTAAATTATTATTATGGAATTTTAAACTTACGATTTGGAGGTTTTTAAGGCGTCCAACCTATTTATCATTCCAACAAGAAGAGAAATTAGCAAAAGTACACTCCTTATACATATTTGAACTAGTGTATAATTTTTTTAGTATTTTACCTCGGGAGAAAGTGTCTCAAAGTGATTGTCACCCATGTATAATGCACGAAGGGTTTCTAGTGGAGGAATACAATTAAATAGGACTGTGTCATGTAGATATTCAATTCAAAAACTTTAAAATAGAGGAAAAATTGTAAGTACCAATCATCCAAAAATTTCCAGGAAGTCCGTCTTCACTCAGTTTACTGTTTGTAAGCATTTTAAAGGATTAAACTACAGTCATTTGTCAGGAGAATCATAAAACTTTATTCAAAGGAGGCCTTACTTGTGAGTAATGTCAAGAACCTCAAGACTGGCACAAGCACCAAAGCCTCTTCCCAGAGACCTTAAACGGTTCATTCTAAGAAAAATTCAATAGGTTTATTTGTACATTTCTATTTTCGTTTTCTATTTTGAGTATAGGCGAATGGTTTCATAAACTGTAGAATTTTGGTTGAATTATAATTACCCCACATTGAGAATTCTCAATTTTGGCAATGAAGAGATAGCCGTTGGAAGTTCTTCCAATTGATTGTTGAAAAGAGTTAAAATTTCTAAATTTGGCAATGCGGCAATATTTGGTGGGACGGCTATAGAATAATTTTTGAAGAGTAAGATGATTAATTTAAAATGTTAGTTGTCATTTAGAATACATGTCATTCAATTGATTTTTGTGGCAAAGAAGCCTTACTTTTAATCTTGTTGTGTGACAAAGTCAGGCGGGTAATGAATTCCAGTGAGACTATAATTATAAAAAATAAATAATAAAATGTATAAACATTCATTGTCATGTTCCAAAGGAGATGATTGTGTTGAATTGTCAAAATAGAAGAGGGGGATAATGACAGGAGGGTGGGGAGTAAATAAAATGGCGTTCGACACATTTATAGGTTCTCCAAATATGGTTAGTCTTGAAAAAAAGGAAAAAGTGAATGGGTTTAACGAAGACGATGAAGAAGAAAGTGGGCGTCAAGCCAAAGAAAAATTTGGTAAGAGTTTGTGTGTGGGACTTACATAGACCAGGCAATTCTTCAAAAGCTGAAATGCCTTTTTCCACCAAATCCAACTCTGGATTTCGAATTTCTCGGGCTTCCTCCAGCACACGCTTAGCCTTTGTCATATTGGAGCCTCGTACAAAGTTACACGATACTGGTGCTGAGTCCATTCTGTCCCCTGCCTTTTATACTTTCGTTCTATCTACAAAATTGTTTCCGTATGTAGGAATATTATTTCTATATGCCCCTCTGCCTCACATACTCTCCACTAACTAAAACTCTAGCCTTAGTAGTCTATGCTGTATTCAGTGATATACCCCCCAATCTCTTGTTTTTCCTCCCCATCACAGTGGGTCTAGATGGCGTCAAACTTGTTCAAATTCCCATCTGAATACTTTGTTGTATTCCTTCTTTTGACCGTCTTTCCATGTCTCTTGTCTTGTCCACATTCATCATTTAAATTCCAACGTCTTGACATGGTCAACAAAAATAGGAGCAACATTTCCGATTTTCTTGTCCATTATTTTTTGTACTCTCCTCACAGGTCCTTGAACATAGTTAAAAGAGTTGTTGAGAATTAAATGTTGATGAAATATTTTATGTGCTAAAAACAAATTTTTTTGGTGAACAATTGTCTCCAGAAATGAGGGGAAAGTGTAATGTGGTAGGTACATATATTACCATGTTATTAAAGACAAAAAATCATTATACTTTTTAGACCATTTAGTTGACTACGAATCGATTTTCTCCCATCTCATTAACTAGACTATTATTAGAGGAGGAATTACCTGATGTATTCTTGTCCAAAATTGTATCATATTGGTCGTTTCACAATAGTAATCATTGTTTACGTGTACAACATTTTATTCTCTCTATGGACATTTATTAGTATAGCATTAATTCATCTTTCTTCAAATTATTATAAATTGTTGTGTCGTCGGGCCGCCCAATTCCAAGACTAATTAAATTATTATCTTCTCTTTCCCGAGACAGTCATGAATTGTGTCATGGACTGTCTATTAAACTCTGATACTTTTGTGTGTCATATTTTATGGTCAACTGTGTCACTCCCACAGAATAGACTCGTTAATTCTTTGTATAAATAGTACAAATGTGGTCACATTTTATGTATGAAAACAATGACTTGATAATGAGATGGAGTAAGTATGTGTACAACAAATAAATAAAATAATTTCAAAATAAATAGAATGGAATATCATGACGTAAAGAACATGAAAGGGACACTCACAAAAAATAAGAAATGAGCTTAATAAATCTTCACACAAAATTTTACATAATTTTATTCTCTTCTACTCCATAAACAAAATCTCTTGTACAGATAGTTTTCTCTTCATCTATCTGTAGACCTAGTATTTCATAGTATGAAATTCATACAGAGATGGAAAGAGAGAGAGAGAGACAAAAAACCAAAAGGGAATTCATTTTCCTTTTGTTCATACTTTTTTTATGTACCAAGGAAAGTACTTTAGTGGACCACATAAAAAGAGGAGATGATTCTGTTCTTGAATAGAAAGACACGAGGCACCATACCGTTTTGACTTTGGCATTTACATTTGAAATCGCTTGGAAAATCTTGATATTAAAATTCAAACAAAGAAGAGGAACAAAAAAAGAAAAGATTTTTGAGAAGAATAGCCCAACTCTTTTCTTTATGTAAACATTATCATCATCAGTATTCTCAAAGCTTTTCTTTTGTGTTTATTTTATCTACACCACAAAGTGTCATCTTTTAACTATTATCCCATTTTCTACATATGTTGAAGAATCTTTATGGAGAGTCTTTAGCTTTCACCAAAACGCCACTTTCACTCCATAAAACTACTCTACACTACACTACCGTATAAAATCACAAACTTGTGATCTTAATTAAGATATAAAAGAAAAGAATTTCTTAAATGATTCTACACATTATAAATATTTTTTAAATATGAGAGAGAAGGGATTTTAGACACCATGAAAATTAGTGGAAGATGGATACATTTCAAAAAATATTCAGCATAGAATATTTCATATACCTATATGTATATATATTTTTAGTCTCATATTTCAAATTGTACTAGAGTGTCAAGTTAAACAAGGAAATATCAAGGGAAGGAGATGAAAGTGAAGAGAGATGAAGACATATTCCTCTGTCATAAATTGAAACGTTGTTTATCTGTCTGTAGACAACACACAAAAATAATTTCTCTCTCTTTGTCCCTCTTTCCATTGAATTTTTGAAAAAAAAGAAAAGAAACCAAAGAGAAATGGATATACCATATGAATATATTCCACACAAAAAAATGATGAAGAATATAAAGTAATGGACTTTAAAAAGAAAAACCTTCCTATTTTTTCTCTATTTTTGAGAAAAAGAAGGGTAAAACAATGACACTAACTTTTTTCTCGTTCTTTTCTTCTCAGTTTCATACACTTGAATCCATAGTCTTGTCGTTCATGTGGTTGACTTGCTTGAAGCAGAAATGTTTGGTGAGAGTGAGAGAGTCCTTGTGAAGATTATACATGGACTTGATTCTCCCTTGGTATTACTATAGAGATGTGTGAAGATTGAGTCTGAGAGTGGAAATTGTCCCAGATCTTTTTTTTCCACGACCGACTTTTAGTTTTAGACAATTTTGTACTTCTTCGGGAGTCAACTTCTCTTGAGATTCTCTGTCTCTCTCTTCACAGCTGGCCAGCAGAGAAAAATTTCACAAAAGACAATCTCCTTCCGTTCTTTTTCATCTTGTATAAATACACAAGATTCTATACAGAGATGATCTTTTTTTACTCTTTCACTCGGCTCTTTCCGGTCATCTTGTTCAAGTACACTGTAATATACTTTATGTATCACACACTTTTATTATTATTATATCCCATTCCTTTCATCTCCTCCATTTTATGTATAAAATGTGTGCCCTCATCATGATTCATATGTTACTAGGCACTACGAGAGTAATTTATAGTCTCTTTTTCTCTTCTTTTATTTAGCCTTCGAAAACTTGACCATCTTTCTAGTTGTTTGTCTATTTTTTTTATTTGTAGGAAGGAAACTCTTTTAGGGCTTCAGTTTCATGACCATTTTTTGAGTTACTAGAATCAAATAAAAAATTTTTTAAAGAGACTAAATATTTTTAGCTGGTAGCCAGAAAAAGTTTAATTTTGTGAATTTCTTGTACTCCTCAAGCCTTCGATATTAAAATGATCATAAATGGCTTCAGCCAAACGATAAAATGAGGTGAACAAAATGCTCAGTAAAAAAAATTCTACTGAACATTAAGGAAAAATTTTTTAAAATAAAATATTTTGTTTCAAAATAAAATATATAAAAAAAAGTTTTTGGGTTTATTTTGAGATGAAGAAAGAATTTTTGGATGACTGAATGAATGAAGAAGGGATAAGAATTGTCTATGAATGAGGATAGAATATGAGAATTGTCAAGAAAATGAATGGAGATGGAATAGTAATGAAGAGTTTCTAAGGCAGAGGGTAAGAGGGAGAGATATAATATACAAGATTTCCCTTCTTCTTCTTTTAGATCTTTGAAGAAGAAAAAATTGTAAAGAAAGGTAGAGAGGGTTGAAAAAGAATGAGAAAGAGATGGAGGGAAGGACGGTGATTCCAGTTATACTTATCGTTAAAACGAATGATATTATTGCTTTTGGCACGAATGTATGTAAAAGTTTTTCATTCTATTTTCTATTTCCATGAATGACTCTCCTCTCCTTTTTTATGACTCTATACTCGTCTCTTTAACAAGGAGTCTACACCCTAAATATAATATATATCACCCATACATTTACACACGTGTCTACATGTAATACTTTCTCTCTCTCTCTCTTTGAGTTGACAACACTTTTAAATTTAAGTCGTCTTCATCACTTTCCCCCTCCCTCCCCCTTTCTCCGCTCCTTAAAGAAAGGCCCTCGTCCTCCATTTATCCCTTTTCTCCCGTCTTGTCAACTATTTTGCCGTCTATTTCTTTACATTTCTTCATTGTTACCTTTGTACGCGACTTTTCTTCTATTTAAACTTTTATCCCTCCTCTTTTTTACATGTTCGAAATCTCTCTCTCTCTTCTTTTCATCTCGAGTTGTGACATGCAAAGAAACTTGTCGAAATAGACACTAATGTACTTGTTTGTGTCCGAATACACCTTTTACACGAGTTTTAAAATGAAAGTTTATTGTCTTAAATGTAATTAAATATATTTTTTTCTAGGCTAATGTTCTTTAATGAAAACCATTTAGAATTTAATACAGTCCAAATAATTGGGCTCTTTGTTTCTATTTCAATTATAGTGAGAGTACAGATGATGCTCTTTTAGAGTGACCATTGAGAGAAGGATAGAAAAACTCATTGAGAATCTTCCAAGTTGTCCTGTCTTTCTATCTGTAAAATGCACAAGAAAAGAGGAGAGAGGGATACGTGGAATAAAAGAGAACAAGTTGTTCAATTCTGTAATAAAATGGGTACAACTTACGTCACTTACCATTACACGAGTTTTTTTTCTTCTCTTGTCTATAGACAGAGTTTTGTTCTGTAGAGAAAGAGAGAGAGAGAGTGAGTAGACTAATTGCAAGTGAAAGGGACGAGAGGAACGACCAGTCATCATCATCATCTCTCTGTCTGTCCATGAGGAGTGTGGGCAAGTATTTTTGTGGGGGAAGGGAGAAAGATTTTTTGAGATTATCATTGTATGTAGTTTGTATGCCAAAATGACACACAATTTTCTCTCCTCCTTTCCTCTAATGTTCTCCATCACTTGTTACGTGCTCACCCCAATAATTTTAGGAGGATCCAAAACCTAAAGAGAAATTCTTCCCAAAATACTAAACATTCTTCCCCTCCCCCTTCCTCGTGATCACTTTTCTCCCCTCCTTCATTTTCTACGTGTTTTAATCATCATTCGGGACAGAGCAAGTCCCCCTTCTTCTTCTTCTTTTTTTGTTAAAAAAGACAAATCTTGTGATGACATAATATATTGTAGGTACCCAACCAATCCACCTTAGTTTAATGACAATGACGTAATTTGTATGTACAAACTAATGGAATTTAGTGACAAGGATATAAATTGATATATATATATATATATACATGCGTGTGCCGTGTATATATTCATACATTTTTATTATGTGTAAAAAATCCCTCTTGTCACTTTTCTAATGGTTACATTACTAAATTGACGTTTATACACTATATGTATTTACACTATAAATTTTTCAGACAGGCATAGGATGTAAAAATATTCTAGAATATATATTTTTTTGACGATTTTTTACGGAGATAACCGATAAAGTTTTTTTTGATATGCCAGTTAAAACTTGAAGAAAGTTGACAGTTTAAAAAAAGACTTGCTCTCAATATTTTTTTGGAGGAGAAAGTTTGACTTTAAATAAAATTAATAATTTTGACTTGCTGTGCTCCACTTCGAATATTCTCTCGACTTTTTTTTCTCTACTTGTGTACTCTTATGTAGAGAATGACGTGGTACAAATATTGTTATTGGTTTTTTTGGGTGACTTGTATAAATTTATTGATAATAATATGAAAGAAATGGGTATGTAGAGGAATATAGCATCGTTTTTTTGTACTAGCTCATTCCTATACTCTCTTCTCTACCTTTTAAATCAAATTTGGTTGAAACGTCTGTACTTTTTGAAACAAAATCTTCAACTTTATGGGGACGAGCTCCTTGACAAGTTGGCTCTGTGGCCGCAAGTCTTGTTGAAGGTGTATCTTTAGGCATGAAAAAGTATTTTTTTTACTGTACACCTAACATCATGAGAATCCATTTATATTACATATGACATGACTTTGATCACTCCATTCCTTTTTCCAAGAGCATCTTTCTCTCTCAAGACATCCTCAAGGAGAAAAGATTCTTTCTCCTCATTCTCTCCCCACAAAAAATCTTGCAAATGTGAACACGGAGCATCTCTCTCTCTCTCTCTCTCTCTTTTACATGTGAAAAGTGATGAAATAAAATCAAAACTCTTGTGACTACTTTTTTGTGTATGGGATGAGAGTCGGAAAGAAAGTGGAGGGGGGTATGATTATACACAAGTTACTCAATACCATTTAAGTTTGACGATATGGAAATTTAATATTACATTGCATGTCACTCGCAACTCGGGTGTGTAAGTAAAAAGTAAGTGTTGAGAATGTGCCAACAAAAATTCTTGTGTATAACGTTCAATTCTTCTTTTTTCTCTTTCTACCTAACTGTACAAAATGTGTCTATCTTCATGGGTACTCATTTTTTGGCCACATTCATTCACAATCCATAAAGATTTGAACGAGAAAATAATGGGGAACGAAATTCCCTTGAAAAAACATTCATCTCACTCACCCTTTTGAATATTTTGACTATTTTATTTACAGTCGTCTCCTAATAAAAGAAAAAAAAAAGAAGGGAATAGAGTTTGCTGTGGGTATGAGGGGGGGGGGGGGTTAGGTATGAATGTATGACATTGATGTGTAAAAACTCTCTGCAGTAGTTTATTTTTCTCTGGTTTAGTTAACATAATTATAATTACATGGTTATAGAGGACATTCCATATGTATGGAGAGTAGGGGATAGAGAAATGTGTGTTAAATACTCGTTCTGGTTCTGGTTAATTATCAAACAAAGATTTAATACATAGTTTAGTTCCACCCTACACCTAAAAATGATTATTGTCACACTCACCGCGGGAAACACGCCACAAGGTTTATTGTACATGACGTGTAGTCAGCTTTTAACTTTTTATTTTATTTTATCTCCCTCATCAACATCAACATTAACCATGGAACTCGTCATGACTTTTACCTACTTTATTTATATTTTTCTTTTGGACAAAAAACATGTCAGTCTGAAATATGAAACTTACCTCCTCCTCCTCTTCCTCTTTTTACTCGTTCATTCAAACATTGGAGAAATTGGAGTACTCTCTCCATTCTCTTTTTGAATGTGGGTGAGACTGCAATTGCAGGTTTTTTCAGTTGGGGAGACTTCGTGACTTGAAATCATCATGTAGACTCTCTCACTCACTTCTTTTGGTATACTCTCTCGATATCTATAATCATGCAGCAAAATATTATGTATGTCAATCAAACAATATTTTTTTTTGCTTTCTCTCTCTCCCTCTCTCCCATCACTTGAGACAGATTTTATATTCAGAAAAAAAGTCCCCGGATTTTTTATATATGTCTTACTTGCAAGTTTGATGTAGGATTATTGTCAAGATTATTTTCAAAGATAATCAAATAATGTCAAGGGTATGTCCGACATATATTTTTTTAAATTCTTCCATCTCACGACAGAGAGAGAGAGAAGGTGGATGAAATTATAGTTATGATGCGGAGAAAGATTTTTGACACATTTTAGCCTATTAAAGGACATGTATTATAAAATGACATGTGCTAAAATTAAACCAAGATTGGAAAATATTGACAATAATTACATGAAATATTTATTTTTATAGAGGGAGAGTCATTTGTCTTAATTTTGTCTTTTGTGTAAAAATAAATTCAAAAGTCACAGTTCACATGTTAAGTTCATTTTTTAGGTGCAGACAAATTTATAATAATATAAACAAGTTAGTCTATGTCAGTACATTAAAAAAGATTCATCAATCATCTCCATTCATTTATATTACATTAACCTAGTCCTACAGAGGGAAGGAAGATGAAATATAGTTAACATTTGAGCCATTTTCAAAATCACCCCGCCCCTCCAAAAATAATATTGAAAATTTCTCTCTCTCTCTCTCTATCGCATTCATTAGAGATAATGTCAATACTATTAAAAGATTCCTCTCCTTCTTTTGTCGACTTTTTGAAGGGAACGTTGTAAATATAATGTTTTTGTAATGGGCGTCAATCTATGATGATGAGTCATTAGCACTTTATTTTAACAATCTAATGGCTTCACATTTTAGTCGGATAGGAAAAGTTTTCCAAGTCACAAAAAAAAACTCAAAATGAGAATTGAGTCAAATTCATGTAACCATTACTATTTTATAGTTACAAAAGTCAGCATGATAATTATCAAAGGGAATGAATTTTCCTCCATTTTCAATGTTTGAATGGATAATGGAGACACTTTTAGAGTCATAAATTTAAAATTGAGTCTCCAAGCACCAAGCACATTTTTAAAAATTGATTACAATTACTCAAATAAAGACTTTCTAACTAAGTTCTGATTAAGAGAGAGAAGGATAAGAGTCAAAAAGGGTTAAAAAGAATTTTGGAGAAGATTGAAAATGTCCTCAATGACATGGATACACATAGACAACGATGATGAGATGGATGATGAAAAAGGATTAAGTCAATAAAAAAACAGACGAGGTTCTAGATAGATAGAGAGTGATGAATTATGCGCCCAAACAACATTGAAAGGCCCAAGTCACTTTTGTTTCCCTTTCCAATGATGTGATGTGATGGCTCTACAAAAACGGAATCCTTTGAATTACACCGAATTAGAATCAAGAGATAGAGAGAGAGAGAGAGAGAGCAGGGGGGGGGGGATCCGTTTTTTTGAGACACGAGAAAATTAAGAGCAAGGCAAATGGGGATAAAAAAAGTGAACTTGATGCGTCTTACTTAAAACATATTCATTGACACAGAGAGAGAGGAAGACTAGATTAGAAATAAAACATGCAGACGAAAGACTTGTCTCTATTATACAAGTGTGTCGTGTGTTGTGGATGAGTTGAACTTTGAAAAGTTTTTTTTTGTTTCCGAGTCACTCTTAACATTTCTCACATGTGACATGGGGTTTGTCTCTTATATAAAAATATAGTTTATTTTAGATGTAAAAAAACATGTACAATTTCTTGTCCTATATTCTCTCTCTTCCTGCATATGATAGTGTCATGATCGGGAGATAAGACGAGGAGAAAAAAAGGGGCAATAGTAATAGTAAACCACGGCATGCGCTTTCTGACGAGAAAAACGGTTCTTTCAAGCTTTACTCTTCTCCCTCCCCTCTAACTTTACTTACTATTCTCTCTCTCTCTCTACGTCAACGTATAGGGAGTATAGCCTCTTTCTCTATAGAAGAGTCGGGCTTCTCCGGCGAGCCACCGAGACACGGTAAAATCCAACATTGACCAAAAAAACGAAAAAATAAAGTTAGTTTCGCCCCTACCAAAGTATAACATAAGGAGAGGAGGGGGGAGGGGGTTTAGCATGTTAAGTCGAGAAAGAGAGTGTACACACACACACACAAGTAGAAAACTAGTCAAGTCACCGCATTAGATCAAGTTAAAACTAAAAGAAGAGAGTAGGGAGATAGTGAGAAACGTTACTCCAGCTCCGTTTGCTTGTTACCTACAAACCCACTACCACCGACTACCTAACGTAACTGGGTATCCCCCCCCCCCCCGACAAGAATTTCTCTCTCTAACCCAGTTTGTCGTCTTGAGCTGGTTCTCTCTATACTTAACCTAGTCTAATGTACATTCATCGAGTGCTCCTCATCCCATAAGCACAACAAGGGAGAGAATGCTACAAAGTTTTGGGATGTACAAAATATCAAATAGTTTATTTTGGTGGCAGTGCCAAGTCATGAACGGGATTCTTGAGTAGACCTCAGGTCGAACAAATTTCTGACAATTTTCCTCCTCTTCTTTTATTGTTAGACAAAACGAGAAAAGTGTGTGATATTCCTAATAGAAATTATAAAGAGAAAAAAACTTTTATTTTAAACTATCCTTGACCTCCACTTGTGACAATAAAAGTGAAGGGACACTAAACAAATTTTTTTTTGGGGAGGATAATCTCATTTATGTTACGGTGCTCTAAAAATTTAGGATTTACTAGTTTACCCCTCTCACTTTTTGTTGGGTGAATTTTTATTTATGTTTGGTACAAGGAAAGAATCAAAAAGAAAAAAGTTTTTTTGTCCATGCATTGAAAGCTGTTGAGGCTGGAGCTTTCCAGTTCTGTTGCTCTCACTTCTTCCGATGTCCATGTTGAGATCCCACAGAATCCTCAACTCTTTTCGCTTCAACTTGTAATAGTTTTTCCTAAAGTTTATCCTTGGCTTTTGGCTTTCTCTCTCTCTTCTTTTTTTGTCTGTCTTTTTTCTTGTTTGTGAAAAAATTGTTGTGTGGATTCTCTCTCAATTGAGGCTCGTAAAAAAAGAAACTCTTGCAGTGATTTTGGGAAAAAAATTCTCTCTTTTTTTGATTGTGAGTGACAGATACGAGAGTGAAAATCCTTGTCAGGTGCCAGTGTCATTTTGAGACTTTACTTTTTTTGGTACAGTGTTTGTTACTAAAATTCCTCCTTTTCTTGTTTTTACTTGTCCCCCTCTCTTCTTTAAATTCCAAGAGTCTCATCATCTGGAGAAGAGAAGAGAGAGAAAATGATTATTTATTCATTTTTGTGCCTCTTCAATTGAGATACTTTTTCTTCTTGGCCTGAATTCTTGACGAATTTCTCAATCAAACAAAATTTATTCATCAATATTGTGATAGGTAAGCAAATACTTTTTTTTATTATTGTTGTAACATTCTCCATTTTATTGTATTTGTATACTATCTATAGTCATTCATCATTTCAAAAAAGTGACAAAAATATTTTTTAAGAGTTTGGTAAATAGTAAAGAGATGACAACTGTCAATTTTTTGAGGGCTCTCCCAAAAAAATTGTATTATCGACAAGAAAAAAGAATGGAAGAGAAAATTGGGGAGGGTAAATGTTGAGAATTTGTTAGAAACAAGTTTTATGGGGTAGATTTGTTAGAATGAGACAAAGATTGTGTTGAAAAATATAAGAGAATAGAAAATGAATATATAATGGTGTTGTATTCCCCCCTCTCTTTTTTATACTGTTTCATCACGGAGAGAGAGAGAGAGACAAAGAATTTTTACTTTGGAGGAAGAATTAAATTGAGTCGGAGGATCCGCTTCTTCTTTTTCTTCATCCGGTGGAAAGATTCCGGATTCTGTAATTTAGGCTCTCTCTCTCTCTACTCTTTGGCTCTGCTTATTTCACCGTCCCATTTCACTTGAAATGTTCACCTCGTTCAGGGTTTTTTTGGGTTGTGTGAGCTTTAATCATTTGCCCAAGTCTTTTTTACCCTACCAAAGAAACGGGAATACTCGTAGGGCTAGGACTCAACTTGATTATCTTTTTTTTGTGTGTTGGGGCTACGAGTACGAGCCATGCTCAAGAAGAAGAAACAAAAACCTCAATTCCTTGTTTCATACCAAAAAGTGCACAAAAAAAGATACACAAGGTGAAGGGGATAGAAAAAACAATCTCTTTTTCTCTCGTTTCTTCACAGCAGAGAGAGAGAGACGGAGTCTAGAATATGAAATTCAATTAAATGAAAACAAAAATAAGGGTACAATTCCCCCTCTAGTTTTCTTGAAACATTTGATATCGACTCATCAGTTCTCTCTCTCTCTCTCTTTCTTTTTCCTACAGATCCACTCATGTACCTCAATCCTTTTCATCTTTAACTTATTACTTTTCCATGAATCCTGACCCACCTTTTATCCATCTAGTCTTTACTAATTTTCTTTTGTAAAGATGCGCCCAAAAATATTTTGAGGGGATTTTGGAATTGTAGTGAAAATAATTCAATTATTTTTTCGTGGGGTTAGGTAGGTTGTGAACTTGGACAAAGGTTAAAAAAGTTTTTAAGGGAAGGAGACAATATGACTTGGGACATGGACAGGGGAGACAGAAACATTTAAAAGTTTTTGGTGGAGTCATCCTTGATTGTGTTTGTGTCCTCGTGGAAAAGTTGGGGGACGGAGGTTTTGACCTAATCAGATGAAAGTAGAATAGAGTAAGGAGTTGTCAGACACAAATTTCACGCTATTTTCAATCCTCCCATAAGTTTCACTCCATTTTCTCGCCCTCTCTCTTCATTCTTCCAGTCGAGTCTTCTCTACAAACTGACCTCCCCCGCAGAAAAGTTTGTCAAATTGTAAAATTCGTCTTGAAAAAGTTTTTACACTCGATAATTTTTTGACAGCTGCAGTGATGCAGATTTCTGTCCTAAAAATAAATGGGGCCACTTGACTAGTGAAGAAACATACACAACTATGTAGCTTGATGGGAGAATTTTAGCTCCACTTAATTTTTTCTGGACAAGCTGAGGAATTGTTTGACTCTTGAATTTTGGTGACATGATAATTTTATTTATTTTTGTTAATTGTGAAATTAATTCACAATTTACCACATTTTGACATGGAACGACGACAAGAGGTCAGGGCCTCGTCAAGATTGACTTTAGACGTATTTCCTCATTTTCATTTGAGGATGAAAGGGGGAGGAATGATTGAGTTTGGGTTTGAGACAAGAAGGACCATAAATAAAAGTTGACACACTAGTCGAATTTCGGTGTCATTATGTTTGCCAAAAAAATATCCTAAAATTAAAATACGTTCAGTCAATACTCGTGCGCGGGTCCACATGAGGGATGAGTTTTGAGAGATGATGATGATGCACTACTTGTTTTCCCTCTTTTCCTCTTCGGTGACTCCTTACAGGACACTTGAAGCAACATTGGAAAAATTCATAAATCATTTAACAAATGGAATGTAATTTAATTTGAGGACTCATCATTATTATGAACATTGAAATTGCGGAACAGTTCAAACAGACAGACAAATAATTGATCTTGACTCTTGATTTCAAACAAAAAATTGTTCCCCATTTTATCTCATACACTCACACCAACACGAATTGTGAAGATTGAGATTTACATGAAAAAAAAAGTTATGTAAAGTGTATGAGACGGGAAAAGTTGGCAGGGATCCATTTTTCACACACACAAAAATATAATCAGGAGGAATAATGAGCATTCCACTTTTCTTTGAAGGACTCTTGTTTTTTTAACGTGGTACCTAAAAACGATTAAGAATACACATACAAGTTGACACCACGTACGAGTGTGGTGCACCAAGTGTCTCTTTCTCTTACAAATAAAATAACTGAGTGGCTTTTGAAACAAAATGTTTGAGCATAAAATGGAAGCCAAATAGTGGGCATAAATACATTCTTGTTGTTTTGAATGATACAAAGGAAAGGGATAGAAAATAACAAATAAACCATGACTAAATCCAATACAATTTGTCTTACCTCTCTCTCTCTGTCTAATACATAGGCCATGTGTAACGTGGGTATGGATAGATTCTTAGATAGCCAGTAAAAGTAACAAATTATAGAGCAGAACGGACTCAAAGCAAAGACTCTCCCATTTCCTTATCTGCAGAGGAAATCAAGAGTAATTCTTCTCCATTTCCATGCATGAACCCCGGTGAGCCCTCCTTTTTTTGGGGTTAGGAGAGAGAGAGAAAAGAGAAAATTCATGAAGGAAAGTGGGAGACAACAGGGAGTGAATGAAGGGAATCATTTTCAGCTCAGCTGCTTCCACATGACCCAAAGTAGTCCATGTAAAGTGTAGTTTTTAGAGACAACTCAAGTCCTCTGTCAACTTGAATGGTGGCAAAATTTTTGGCACAAGAATGACACTTTGAACAGAACCACAAAATCCCCATCCCTGGCCCCACACATTATTTATGGCTTCCATCAATCCTGCCCCATTGTGAACAAGATGCATCTCTCTCTCTCTCTTTTGCTTCACCCAAATGTATAGAGTTTCTGAAATATAAGGATATACCTTCTGGCCAACAAAAAAAAGTTGAGAGGTGCTTGAGTGAACATTTATTTTTTTTGCTCTGTCTTCATGTGTCAGAGAGAGTGAGGCTGCTCTGTCTCATGTAGAGGAGGAACTCCCCCCTCCCCCTCATAATGTAGAGTGGGGTATGGAGGGTTGTCACTATAGGTTTCATTTTTATTGGACAGATATTGAACACCCTCCACAGTGGAATGACCTACAAATACCCCTGCACATATTTTGATATCATGGAACATGGGACTAATATTTCCTAGTTCATAGGCTCATAATATTTCCTTGTAAAAAAAGAGAAATAGAAATAAAAAGGACTACTAAGTACATGTTTTTTTTGAACTTGTTCAGGGAAGAAGGGAAAACATTGAGCAGAAGGTTTTCTCTGTTGCATGGGCATGGAGGTTTTGTGTGAGATGTTCTCTTTTTTGAGTCTGAGGTGTTTCCGCCTCTAAATATAATAGAGTTCTCTAGAGTACCAAAGAGAAAAGTCGGGAAAGGGAACTTTTTTTGTATCATAACTCACCATCTGGCTACTATCCCCCTCCTCCTCCTCCCTCCATCCATTCATATAAAATATCCTCGTCCTTTTCTCATCATAAATAGATGAGGACGGGATAAAAAACATTGGAGGCCATCCTTTATACATTCTTTCCTTAAATCTTGTTCTTTCTTTTACAGTCTCCATTTTATTCTCTCCTCCTCCTCCTCCTCCTCCTCCTCCTCCTCCTCCTCCTCCTCCTCCTCCTCCTCCTCCTC
>JAQIVZ010002420.1:0-20998 GCA_034700945.1 Arrhopalites spinosus
CTGTGCCCTACTGTTGTATAAATCCGTTTTTAACTCTTTCAAAAATACACTGATCTGCCTTATGGCACTTTTTTCCTGAACCGAAAGTGACTTGCGAGACATTTTTGAATATTGAAATTAGTAAAACAATCACAAAACAAAATAACTACTCTCATCATGGCTAATTGAGTTGAAAAAAAAAATTTTGTTTTGTCTAAGAATTTCAAAATTACAATTTTGGTGCTCTTAGAAAACATCTTCTAAGCTTTGACGAGGGGAATTAGGTTTTGACGCAGAGTGTATATATGTATGTACATAGTAAACAAACAAAATTTATACGTACGGATGACCATATCTTCTAAAGCTCTTTGTAAATCATCTGCTCCTTTTCTCATACTGAAAATGTACACAATGTAACAATTTTTTTTACATACACAAACACAATGAATTTATAGTAATTATACTCGAAACCCAAGTACACATGTTAGTAATTGTCATTATAAATTCTTGCAAATGGCTTACCAATGATGAAGAACATCGTTGACCAAATAGATGATATGAAGTCGCTGATTAAAGGAAGCATTAGGATCCATAGTTCTGAAATTATTTTTTTGTTAAATAAAAATTAATAACTAGAACTCTTATTAAACAAATAATGTACATTAAAATAATTAAATATTGTAATTACTTTCGTAAAAGAAATGATGTGACTAAATAATAATGTCGTTGAGTGCTTGTGTGAGTAAATATCCAAGCTTTTCCACTTGAAATTGCATCCTTTGTACAATTTGCAATGATGGGTTCTAAAACTCGATCAAATTCACTCAAATCCACATTCAATTCAGCAGACAATTGCATAATTTCAACATCTTGAAGTTGTCGAATGGCCTCATCAATTTGATTTTGTTGTTGAGTTAAAAGGACTTGATGCTGAGCGGCAAGATTTTGTTCACTTTGACGAATTTGATCTTCCATTGCTTTCTTTTGTACAGTGAGAGCTTCAATGTCAACTTGGGGCCCACCACCAACGGCAGTAACAATTCCAACAATTCCAGTGGAACCCGTTCCAATTGTCACAACTTGAGGTTGAGCATTAGGGACGACAGTGGCGGACACTGCGGCTGGTGTTGGTGAGTTCATACTATTATTATTGCTACTACTACCACTAGACGTTTGAACTTGTCTAAATTGTGAAGCTGGACCCTGACTTTGTCCTCTTGGATCAAATTTAATGTCAACTGATGATGACGGGTCAGACTGAAAGGGTTGTTGTTGCATTAAAGGTTTTTGTTGTTGCTGCTGCTGTTGTTGTAGCATACTAAAACCTTGTCTTTTATTTTGATCAAAATTACCTAGTCCCGGAGGAGGTTGATCAAATCTACTCTGTCCATGTTTTCGTTGATCAAAATTTGAGGGTCCTTGATTTGACACCCTTTGATCAAAATTACCCTGAACTCCCCCAGGGGGTCCTTGCCCTTGTCCTTGCATTCTCTGTCCACCGCCTTGCCGTTGATCAAAATTACCCCCATGACTTGGTTGTCTTTGATCAAATTTCCCAGGTGGAGTAGACATTCTTTGATCAAAATTTCCTCCTCCCCCTCCTCCTTGTCCTGACATTCTTTGTTGCTGGTCAAAATTTCCAGAAATTCGTTGATCAAAGTTTCCAGGCGGGGTAGACATTCGTTGGTCAAAATTTCCTCCGCCTCCTCCTTGCCCTGACATTCTTTGTTGTTGATCAAAATTTCCTCCTCCTCCTCCTTGCCCTGACACTCTTTGTTGTTGATCAAAATTTCCTCCTCCCCCTTGACCTGCCATTCTTTGTTGTTGATCAAAATTTCCTCCTCCTCCCCCTTGACCTGTCATTCTTTGTTGTTGATCAAAATTTCCTATACCACCGGGCTGACGTTGAAAACCTCCTGGACCTCCACCGCCCCCACTTGGTCTGTCATTATTAAAACTTCGATTTTCAAATATTGGACCTCCTTTTCCTCCTGGACCAGGTCCTCTAAAATTTTGTGGTCCATCAAAATTTTGTTGTTGTTGTTGTGGAATTTCAAAAGGATTAGGCATTCTGGATGGTTGTCCACCAAAATTTTGAAAATTTTGTTGTTGTGCCATGTTTGGATTTTGACCTGCCTGCATTTGATTTTGTTGCTGCTGTTGTTCTCTCATGGCCTTATGTTTAAGTATAGCTTGTTCCGTTGTAACCCGATACATGTAGTAATTGTAAAACTCTCCACCAAATAAAAAAGCAAATCGTGGATTGTCACGTTGCTTTTGTTTTGTCATTGACTCAAATTCAACTCCATTTCGGGCAACAAACACAGCCAACTTTTCAATTATATTCCTCAAGTCTTCATCTACACACAAACATAAAAGCACATTAAAACTACAATATACATTTCCTAGTCTACAAAACCCATTGAATTTTTTCTTTCAGAAAATATTTCCTATTTTTATTTACAAAACTTTAGAATCAATATGACAAAAAGAATTTACCTTGGGGTGGTTGTGGCAGTTCCATTTTTTTTCTCTCTTCAATAAAAACTGTGTTTGAAGACCATTTAAACTTACAAATCTCCAAGAATTAAGGCTAACAACTTTTACGAGTAATAGGAACAGAAAATTTCCAAAATGTTAAAAATCGGCCAAAAAATTTTTTGCATAAATTTTGAATTGCCGCGTACCGGGTAGGCGGCAATTCTCGGGTTTGAATTGAAAAAAAACCCGTCTTGTCAAAATTCCCCGAGTTCCGAAGTTCCAGTCTTGTGTCTACTGCGGCTGAACCAATTTTATCGACCTGTCTTGGCCTTATTTCTTCCTTGGTGGTCGCCCTGCATTGCTCTATAGTCTCTCCTATTTCGGGTCTACCCGGGCTGCAGAAAATTTTGGTAGTGTTCTTGTGTTCGTCATTTATTCCGAAAACGGTGTTCAAAGTACAAAGTCTGGAGATTTTGCTTGTGCTGATTCTCTCTCTCTCTCTCTCGTGCTTCAAGGCAGTCTGTTCCAGTTGTGTATGTGTACATCTGAATCGTAGGAGAATTTTTCGCATCGTATCGTCGTTGATCGCATCATCTTCTCCGTCTTGCTCTCGTTCGTCCTCGCCCAACCGATTCGGGACAGTCGGCTCCAGGATTCATTCAACATTGGATCTTGGAAATTTTTTGTCTTGTTGTGAAGAGGAATAAATTGGATTTCACCTGAACCATGGTTTGTACTCTTTTTTTATTATTCTATTTTCAATTTTTGTATAATTAGAGTTACCAATTTTTATCACCCACTTCCTTGTATAATAGTTTGTCTCTACATTTAGGACATACATTTTTCTTTGATTAATAATACAGCATATATTGATTAGAGTCAAATGTGTAATCAATAGTCTAAATTTAACCAAATTACATTCACAAACTTACACTATAAGATTTTCTCTGTCAGCCTAATCGTTGTCGTTCCCACTCTGAGCTAATTTGTACTAATTACTCGTTTACTCTGTACATTAAATACCCGTAAAAGATAGAGAAAGAGACAGACATCATGTGTCAATTGAAATCTTGGTTAGTTTTTTCAATACTGTATTTCTGTAGTGTCTATTATTCACAAGAGTTTTCATTATCATTGTTTCATTTTATTGTCTCATGACACGTCAGCAGTATAAAACACGTAATTACCATAATTAAGGAAATTATTTGTCTTCGCTGAGCACATTATTATTGTACGTTACATAGTCTTTGAGGAACAAGACATCATAATTTTCTTCATAACCGATTATTTTTTTGTGATGAGCATACAATCATTGTTATCATGCACTATTTAGTTTGTATATAAATTGATTTTAAAAAGAAGTCTAGAGTCACCATATCTTTTTGTGATTATATTCATTATACCTAATGTGTGTCATGTTCATTTCAGACTCGAAATATTCGTCATAATTTAAATCAACAAAATAATAGTTGACAGAGTCTAAAAAGTTTATATTTATAAACTTTTGTAATTTCAAAAAAGAATACTTTGAACTCATTTTAATGACGAGAAAACTTTGTTCAATTTCATCATCATTGGTTGTATGATCAAATGATTAGTTATTTAATACAAATTCAAGTGGGCAAGAATCAAATTACGCTTTGGTTTTACACCGTCGGCCAAGGTCAATATCATTAATATCAAAAATAGTGAAAGTACCCAAATATTTTTTTTGGTGAGGAAAAAAATTACCTATGCTTTACCCACAAGAATTTTTTTTTTAATATTTGGATTTCATGTCAATTGACCATGAAAAGCCTTAATTTTGATTCAACTTTTTTTTAAAATTTTGAAAATTGACTTTGACGAAAGTTGACACAAGGTTGGCATGCCTTTAATGTCAACTTTGGACATGATCATTTTTTATCAATCTAAAAGTGACTCGAAATTTCATAGACTTTCTTAGACAGTGCCAAACCCAAGAAAATTGAATGACGGAGACCTTTAAAACGTTTAAAGTGTCATTTCGTCACCCATGGGTCGATTGACATGAAATCAGAGTCTAAAAAATACTTTTGCCCTTCTAGCTAGATAATCATAGTTTCCTTCCTGATCGGAAAAAGTGAGCAAAAAGTACTTTCACCTATTCTTTGTATTCATGACATGAAGATTGGCCCGCCCTGTATTTTTTGTCAGTAAAATTTACCAGGTAGTCCATGATGTAGGAATATTAATTCACCAAGTCTGTTATTGACTATCTTAATTTAAAATCTATATACCTGTTATTGGTATGCATGTAGAATTGTACATGATTCTCAGAACGTTCGACTACATTCTTGTAGTTAAATTCACATGGTTATTGTTTTGTTCATTTGCAGACATTTTCAATAAAGATATGCCCTTCCTCGTCCTCATGTAGGTAGACATTTCATGCCGAGCTAAATTAATCAACCAATATTTTGGTATCTTGTTTGTTTGACAATGAGTCAGTGAAGGTAAAGTAAAAGTTTTCATGTTGGGCCTAAAATGAACTTTAATAATTGATGTGGGGCGGATCCTCTGTCTACTGTCATCAAATAATTGTAATACTCATATGGCACATGTCTTTTACTAATTTTCAGTATATATAATATATATATATATAATATTTTCCTCCAATTTTTTTTGTTGTGGCAGTTATGTAATAGCATTGCAGTGGGAAATTTACGATGTGGACAGTCTCATTTATCATGATAGAATTTATTTGACTTTATCACCAGGCTCAAAGTGCGTGTCACTTTTTTTTGTCTATCTCCGGAACTCATGAACTCTGTAGTTCGTACTAATAATACATTACTCTAGTCTAGATATATTATATTGTTAAATTTATAAGGTCCTTTTTTTGAGACAAACTTTTTGTCACATTCATGTGTGGGGGATAGTATCTGTAGTATTGGTATGATATATTCACATCCTACATAGGTATTTATGTTTGGTTCAATATTTAACATGGATGTCTATAAAAAACAGACTGTAAAAATGTCGATCTCGTTCGTTAGTTCTCGCGTAAATTTTATTTTTATAGTCAACATCATTGTGTGTGATGTGGCGAGAAATCGAAGGGAATAACATGAACACTCACAAAATAAAAGAAGAAGGGGAAAAAAGGAATTTTCACAACTTTGTCAATTTAATGCCTATAGTTAAACCGAATCAAGAAATACTTTACTAACGAGTTTATTCTTTGTAGTCTTTCGTGTCTCCGTCTCTCTTCTCTCCTCTCATCAAACAAAATGAGGGAGACTGGCCCATAATTTTTAAAAGCATATTTTATTTATGTATAAATGTATGGGAAGATTCAGAAGTATTTGTTATTTTGTCAGGAGTGAGGAGGTGAGAGGGGGGTTTTGTAAATAAGATGCATGATGATCATTGATGGAATTGAAATATAGCTCAAGTTCAAAAAATAAGTCGTAGGATAAACTTTTTGGAGTGGAATTTGATGGATGATTTGAATGGAATGATGATGGTAAAAGGAAATTACACAAGTGGAGTCTCATTGAAACTCAAGATAAACTAGACCTGTCGGTAGAAGCCATGAGGATTGATAGAGAAATTGATACCATGTACAAGAAATGGAGAGCTCTCTACTCTACTCCTTTTTTTACCTCTTGTACACACACCCCCCATTGACATGTGGTTCTCTGTGTATTGTGGTCTGTTGTATAAAATACTATTTTATCGTTGCCGACGTTGACGGAAGACCAAGACAGAGACTACAATGCTTTTCCTTACCCTCCCGGGTATTTTTATTCCGTTTCGTGAGGTAAAAACTTGGGGAAAAAAGAAAAGAAAGGGGGAGGGGGTAAGATTTATGATTATTTGTTTGCCATTTAAAAAGACTTGAAAGCAAGGTAAAATTCTCTCTTTCGTATTTTACTCAGTTACTCTCTATTGTAAAATGAAGAGAGGAGAAAAAGGTAGAGAAACATGAAGAGATATCTGTATATATTTTTTAATAGTCTATTATTGGGATACAAAGAGTGTTAAATTGTAGGATTATATTTAGTTTTGTGGTTTATATGTACACTTCTTTTTTTAATAAAAAAAAACATGTGTAATCTGGCTTTTTAGTTTGCAAGGCTGTAAAGGAGGGAAAAGGTTAGAGGGGTGGATACTAGTTTTTTTTGTGGGAGAAGAGTTTTTTGCACGGAATAATATAATATATTATGTAGAAATGTATAGCTAAATATTACATTGTTCTTGTCGACTTGTGATTCTCTGCAGTGGAGTAAGCTGATTCTGACTTGTACAATAATATTCGTCTGCATTCTGTCATCTCTCCTCCCATTGCATCAGCCGTCATCATTTTTGTCTGTAATTCTTTTTTTTGTCTGACAAAATGAATTTAAATGATGACAGCTGAAGGGATACAAATATGATTTTTGAACTAATTTTTCTCTGTTATTATTTTCCTTATTTGAAGTTATTTGTTTTGTCAGACTTGTGTAAAAGTTTATTTGATTTTTTTGACGACGACTAAATTATGATTTATGATGTAAAGAAAACTACGTAGAATTTATTTAAATATGTTTAGTATATTCATGAGTTAAATTTTAAATATACAAAAATTTGTTACTTTATTTTATAAATTAATTCATGGACTTTTTTTTGGAAGAGTTTGTACAGCAATAGCATAAAATTGATTGTCGAGAATCAATAAAGGGTGAAATTGATTCAAAAATATGATATTAATGGAAGTTCAATCATGGTGAACTTGATATGGAGGATGGTTTTTTTTCTCTCTCTTTTTTTATATTTTATTTATTTAACGTTCCAATTTCCTGCTCCCTCCCTCATGAGAAAGTAAAAAAGAGAAAGTTGAGGTTGTTATACTTATATTGTATCCGGACAATTCTCGTAAACAAAAAAGGAGTAGTTTGTGAAGCAGGACAGGTAATTGTCCGCTAGGTTTATATCAGTGTAGGAAGGGAGGACTAGAAAATATGATTTTAGGAGCTTTGAAAACTGTTTGTATATAATATAGAGCCCTGTTTGGGGGAGAGAGAGAGATTTCCATTTCTTACCATCTTTTCTATGTATATGTATGATGTGCATGTAATATCGATAATAATGTTTTAAGTTAAGTCTCCCTCAGGGGACCGTCAAAATATATAATATACCAGTGTAGGTATAGAGGAAGAGGAATCATGATTTTTCTCCATTTTGTATTGTATGTAAAGCATTTTGTTTTGTTGAAAATGTTAAGTGGTCCTCTTATTGACTTTGCAATGTCTTGATATTATTATACATCAAATTTTTACTGTGGAGGATGATATAAATGAGAGAGTATAAAAATTGAATATATTTTCTTTTGTCAGAAATGTTTGTGTCGGTTTTACTCCATAATTTTTTATATTTTTGGGTTTAAAAAAGTTTTCCATGTCTCAATTTTGCTCCTCCATTGCGGAAGGTTTTGGTTTTGTTTGTGTATACCTTATTTCAAGTAATATTACACACTCACGTTTCTATCAAAAAGTGTGGGATTTTTAGAGTTCCCCTGAGTACTATTGTATACCCACACCTTCTAATAGAAGAAATATACATAGGTGTAACTAGTAGTTTAAGTTTACGTGAGGACGAGAGGGAACTTCCGGAACGTACTTAAATTATGGTTTTGGTTGTACTTACAATGGTGTAGAGTGTACAATGGATATTATAAAGTTAGTCAAAAAAAAAGTTTTACAAAAAAAAAGAAAGTAGTTGCACAGAAAAGGGTGAGGAAAGTTGGAGCATGTATTATAGTCAAAAAGTTAATCCTTAATAATTCATGTGGTTAGTGCGTAAAGTTGATTAGCAAGATTGAAAAAAGCTTTCTCCTACGTTGGATTTTTATGGGTTGTGCTTCGCTTACCTCTGATCTGATTTTCCTTGTACTCCCCTCTTTCTCTCTCTTTGAATCTAGGGATTGTTGGTATGAGTGCCAACTTTCTTTCTGTTTTTTTTGAGGGGAGGAGAAAGTTCTATAAGAGAGAGAGAAAGTGTTGGGATAAAATCCTGACCGCCCATGTTAGTTCCTCCTTGTATAATAATGGAGAAGTACTATCATTCATGGGTTTTCTTTCAGCACTGAGGAGGAATAGGAGGAGTTGATCATGTTGAAAAATTGATGTGGCCATTGTTTATTTCAGCACAATGATAAAATTGGGAGTAAGATATATAGGAGCAGGAGCTATGTATTTTTTATTTATTGTTTAAATATAAACTGAATTGGACATGAACTTAGAGAGTCAAGTCTAGACTTGGACTTAATGATAAAGACTAATCCATTAAGTTGCCAAGAAATTAAAAAATTAAAAGTCAATTGTACATAATTTATTTATATACACAGAATTTGTAGACTTTAGTTCATATGTAATCTGAGATAAGAGCAGTTTTTTTTCTTGTTTAATATTCTATGCAAAGAAGTTTGTTACACAGTAAAACTTACACAGTTTAAAAGTTGATACAACAAAGAACTTGATAAAGTGTATTAAAAAAAGTTGAAGAAAGTATTTATTTTTTTTGTGTCACAATCATCCCTCCCTTGGGGGTGTTGGAATTAATACAGTGAGAATAAAAGTGATTTTAGACACGGGTTTTAAAAGTGCTTTTAATTACTCAAATTTCTAATTTAGTGTTTCATATTTATACAAGTCTCCAAATCTCATTTTGTTCTAGTTCATCATGTGGATGAACTGTGTAGTACGGAGGTAGTACAATGTACATGATATGTATATATTCATTGTTCTGACCTGGGGCTCAGAGGACATTAGAGACTTTAACCAGATTAAATGTTAGTTTGAATAAAGTTGACTATGGAGATTTTAGAGTCGCACAATTTTTACTAGAGAAATATGATATTCTCTTTATTTGTCCTAAACTGGGTATCTGTATAGTGCCAACACACAACTTTTAATGCGAGTTGTGGAATTCTGAGAAAATAAAAGTACATAAAGTTTAGTTTGGATATTTTTCAGGAAATTGAAGTTTGTACATTATAATGTACAGCTTTCCATTTACTTTTTTTTGAAAATGGATCGATACACATTAGGCACGTCTGTATGAGTTGACTAAAAGAAAATATGTAACAGTTTATAATCAATTAGAGTAAAAAGGGAAATGTTGGTGATTCGATGACAACACATGGGGGAAATAAATGGAGATTGTGGGTAACCCAGTTCACTGTAAAATTCGATAGAAAAATGAATATTGACGTTGTTTATGCTCATATTCAACAAGCTCATGATAAACATGTAATTTACAATAAATATATTACGAGGTTTTGTAGGTACGTACACTGACTGTAGACTTTTTCATTATGAAAGGCTTAGAGTGAGAAGGCGTTGATAATTTTTTACTTTCACATGCACATTGAGAAATTGACGTCATGAAAATTTGAATTTTATATGTAAAAAAAGCAATTTTATTCGGTATAGTACAGGAAGTGCTATAGTATAATCTTATTCATTTGCTCGACTGGTTTCTTGAACAAAAGTAAATAATGAACAATGTTTTTTGTGTTTTTTGGACTATGCACTTATGCATTATGTATTTTTTTGTTATACTAACACAAGTGTTTTTGTTCCTGGAATAAGTAGAAGTTGGAAGGATTAGAATGTGAAATTTTGGACAAGTTTAAACAAACTCTTTGGCTGCTATAAATATATAGTCTGTATACCTAGTAGTACAAGCTCATAGAGAGAGAGACGTATAGGAATTTCACTTTGAAATGGAAAACGTAAAACTGTACTACTACTTGTACAACTCTTGACTTTCTCTCTTTTAAGGTTTGTATGTTAGCTCGTAGGTGGAAAATTGCCATTACCATTTTGTACATGCTCAATTTAAGATACATTGTATACTTGTACTTTGTACAATGTAAAATTTTATGAGTTAAAAAATGAATCACAAGAACGGTGCAAAAGTAGAGTTCAAATGAGTCCGGAAAATTATAGAATGATATAAAAATAATCATTTTGATGTTTTGTATGTGTATAATAAAGCTATTTAGTATTTTTTTAGTGAATTGTATTTATAAAGGAAAGGATGGTTAACTAAATATTCGTTCTATCAATTTCATGACTACTGATCATGTTTCTCTGTCCTACTTGCATGTTTCATGCTTTTCCACTTAAATTTGATTATGTGAATTGTTTAATAATAATCAATAATTTAAATGTTCATTTCCGGAACGTCATTTATTTTTATCTCATTTTAACCTCTATAAACTTGGAGTTGGAGATACTTGGCATGGAAGTTGAAGTAGAAAGTTTTTTTTTGAGGTATAAAAGAGAACAATTTGAGCGTACATATATCTTGTGTATATGAAGAAAGGAAGAGAAAGTAGGAGAGAACCCCCACCAATTATCAGAAGTGTTTGGCATTGTAACCTCGAATTTTGTTGAAATACGATTAAAAAGTTTGGTACTATCAATAAATGGCCCATAGAGTTGAAATTTTTTTGATAAAGTCACCAGGTGAGCCTACAGGGGCAGAAAGGTCACGGAAAGGTCACACATTTCTCGTAGCGTTCATTCGGCCAATTTTTAATAGAATTTCTTGAAACTCGGCAAAAAGTTTCTTCATATAGATATACGTGCGTTCATACCATAAAATGGTGTCTATGTGTCCATTGATGACCTCCAGAGGTCAAAGAAGGTCAACACTATAAGTTGTCGGAATGACTTGGAATTTTTTTTAAAAGTGCTCTAAACTTGATGCTGAACAATGTGGAATAATTATTTATGTTCCATCTACTGTAGTTTGACCTACAGAGGTCACCAAAGGTCAAAACTAAAAGTTATCGGAATATCCGACACATAGACACCATTTTATGGTATGAACGCACGTATATCTATATGAAGAAACTTTTTGCCGAGTTTCAAGAAATTCTATTAAAAATTGGCCGAATGAACGCTACGAGAAATGTGTGACCTTTCCGTGACCTTTCTGCCCCTGTAGGCTCACCTGGTGACTTTATCAAAAAAATTTCAACAAAATTCGAGGTTACAATGCTAAACACTTCTGATAATTGGTGGGGGTTCTCAGGAGGACTTTTTTGTATGGGAATGTGTAGAGGGAGGGACAGAATTTGCAGTCTCTCATCCATGTTTTTGTGTCTAGAATATAATGAGGCTGTATGTGACGGTGTGTGGTGGAGAGAATCTAGGGACGATGTGAACATGTCCCATGGACGCATTAGCGGGGTTAGCTTTGTCGTTGTCCTCTTCTTGGTTCTGAGAAGAGTTAATAATGTAAATTAATTTGATTGTTCTTGAGTTAAGTCCACAGTCTGTGAAAATGAAAACAAATGGGGACAGTACCAAGATCTACTGTGGGCTCTTAATGAGGAGCTAAGATCAGGTTGGGGGGTTTCGCTACAAGAGATTTTGGAGAGTCACTTGAGTCACTCTCTTTTTAGATTTTACATATTTACTTTCTCTCAATAGAAAGTATTCAGAAAGATGTTATGTATTTTACTAGAGTTGTGCTTTTCTAGTGTGCTCTGGAGTGTTGACATTTTTTAGGTATAAAATTTGGCAGTCGTTGAAAGTTAAAATATATGTTTTTATGTTCCCTTCCTCGTTATTTTTTTTGTAGCTTGGCTTAACCTTTTATTGTCAGAGTTTGTAACAATTAAATTATACAAAGAAAGAGAAATGGATGGAAAAAAGGAACAAATACAAAATAATTGAGCGTTGTGGTGAAAAAGATTTAAGACATGAAGTCCAATTTGGTGTTTCTTGTGTAGGACTTTGGAAGTGAATTCCATTGGATGTGCTATATAGAATAAGGTATATGAATATGTTGATGATGAGCTTGTTAAAATCTCAGTTCAGTAATAAATTTGTTGGATGGCTCATCATTTACTTTGAGAATTTGAGGTGGAACGAGCATTATGGTGCAGTGTATTACGCATTACTACAATAAAAGATAGTAGGGAAAAACCAAGGAACGGAAGAGTAGACATAGAGAGGGGTGAGACACGCACATAGTCCAAAAAAATGTTACAATAGAAATTCTTTAGAGGTATAGAGAGACAAATAACAAATATTTGAGCTGGGTTTTACTTTTTAGGGTTATGACTATGCGTTATTTTCCATATGGTCCTCTTGGTAGTGCTTCCTTGTTGACGGTATTCTCTGTTTGCGTCATTCTTGCCTCTTGCACCGTCCATGATAAGACGAAAACAATAGTAGAGGTATTATAAAGAGAAAGTATGGTTGAAATATAATGGAAGTATGTAGTTTAGTCACAGAATAGGGTAAATACCAACTTTCTCTCTCCTTGTACAACATAGTCGGATTCACTGACTACATACAAAAAAAAACTTGAGTACTTTCACTTTCTTTACCTTGACTTTACTGGAATATAAATCACATCATTTCTACCGTTATTTTCTCTTGTAGAAAGACATAGCAGCGGGTGTTTTTTCCGTCCTTTTTCCTTATTTTTCTTTCTTGCCATGTCCATTATCACCGCGCGGTGTACACAAGAATATGGTTGGGTCTCTGTCCTTTGTTACTATTAACGTCTAATATGTAGGAATATAGAGTAGAAAGTTTATGTAGAGTGCTTTTGTGTGTGAAAAGGAATTTTTTTAGACATGTTGAGTCATAAACTTTAAGACATGAGAGCTTTCTTTCTCGTCAATTCCAATTGTTTTTTTTCCTCTTTTGCCATGTCTACTAGCTATTCTAAACTTGGAATTAGTTTTTTTTAAAAAAAAATGTATTCAGGGTCATGTAAAGGTCTGGATAGATAAATGGGACGTATTATTTTGTTTTTTTAAAAACATTGACATGAATCAGCATGTAGAATTTAAAGGAGGGAGATTGTGGGGAATGTAGTTGAATGTTGATATTGTTTGTTGAATGAAAATTGGGTTGTTGGTTAACCATGAGTGAATAAATAAAGTGACGGTAGAGTCAACCAATGATGTAATCATGATTCAGCTCAGTGCATAATGATGAAGGAGGTGTGAGGCTAGGTTTGTCATTTGTGGGCTATAAAATATATTTTAGTTTTATATAATAAGAGAGAGAGAGATGGTAGATAGAGAAAGATGAAAGTCAATGGTGATTGTGTGGAGAGAAGTTTATATAAAGTTGTACAATGTATATATGGTCTTCTGCTTCTATATTAGATTGTAGTTGACGTCAGAGTTGAAAATTGGATTTGAGGCTTGCAAGAATTGGAGGAAGATTGAGTGAATGAATGAGAGAGAGTTGATCTTGGATTATTACGAGTTTCTTCTCGTAGTTTTTGAACTATTTTCTTCTCTCTTTTGTGTTGGGACAAAAAGTTATAACAGTGTACAGTACAGTGTACACATATAAATTGTGGAGTAATATTGTAGAGGAAAAAAGAAGTTAACTTTTTCTTTTTTTATATAAATACTGGGATAGATGGTCTCTGTTAAACGAGAGAAGAAGAGAAAAAAAATCAATTGATGACAAAACGTCTACAATCTACACGATATGCTGTAATCTAGATCTATAGAGTTTGAGTATGATACGTATGATAGTCGTAAGAGAAAGATGACTGGATCAAACTGTAGTAGTGCTTCATCAATTGCCTGTAAAAAAAGGGAAGCTTTGAAAGGAAAAATGATTGTGTCGTTTATAAAAGATAATTTTTTGTGGAAGTAGTGAATTTGTGAAGAGGATGGATTGCCATACATTAATAGATTATCTGATCAACTTGTGTATAAAAAAGTGTACCTTTTAGCTATAGAACGTAGGATGGAGGAAGAGATTGAAGTTTTTTAAGATTGAAGGGAGCATTAGATATTACTATAAAATGATTTCTTGGTCTTTTTTTATTTTTGGGTCCATTTTTTATATATTTTTGTGACTAAACTTAAAGCGGTGAATATCGTAAATTTTGTGGTATGTTTTCTTCACTGGTAGGGAGAGTGTGCATTTGATAGCGACTGTCGCAATTTTTTTTTTGGAAAGGGTTTCTTCTTTCGTGGTCGACATTTTATATTACGATTACTTGGAAAGGACACTCGTTCTTTTTTTTGAAAAAGAAGTCAAAACCAGACAAAGGTTTGTGTGGTTGGTAACATGTTCTCTGAGACCCCTCCACAAAATCTAACGGGGTACATGTTGGGATAGTGAAAGATGGGAAAACTCATGGTGTGGACGTGTGGCATCAAAGTGTCTCATCGTATTTCATACGAAGCTTTGTCAACTGTCTTTAGACTCAGTCTCATAACTCGTTGTACTTGAGGCGTGAGGTCACTTTGTGTGAGGAGCTGTCGTCTCTCTCTGAAGCTTAGGGACATTTCTAATCATATTATTATCTCATCTTTTACTGTGGAGAGAAAGGTAGTTTTTAAGTGTACCTCCATAAAGAGATGGTGCTCGTGTTGAATGTAGAGAGAATGGAGGAAATATTTCTGGACAAAATAAAGTTATTGGACATATTTCGGAAATGGGTAACATTACAGAAAAGAGACGATGTGAATGTACAGGCATAGACTATTTCCTATATTTTGGTCTCTGAAATTCAGAACAGGAAAGGGGAACTGACGTAAGGAAGGCACGATGAGATTACGTGGTGGGCAAGTTAAGTTTTGATCATAACCATAGTCCTCTTTGTTTCTTACTGTGGTGACATTGTGGACTCGAAAATATTGTTTGGTTACTCTTACTCTACCATTGTCAGTATTGTCTTCCTCCTCGTCATTTTAGACAGTGTCTTGTCATTTAATGTGGTGAAATAAAAGGTTAGTGGATCAAGTCATTTGCATAACAAAACAAAATGTTCTATAAGATTCCTTTTACTTTCAGTTGGAAAAAGATGGAAAATTATAAGGTGAAAAGTTGGAAAGGAAGAGGAATATTCTTTTGTTTTATGGGAATGAAAATAGATTAGAGAGTCTCATAGTATGCTTTTAAGGACCAAGAGGGAAAGAGGGAAGAGTGAGAGTGAAATAAAGTAAAATTGAGTCTTGGATGTGACTTGTACTAGGAATCTTGAATCTACGTATATTCCAATTGGAAAGTTAGCGTTTGCTCTTAGCATCAAAAAAAAAAAAGAGTCGACGACAGAGATTTTTATTTACAGAGGGGAATATAAAAGAGAGTCGGGAGACATTTTACTCGGCCAATGGATAAAGCTACATGTGTGTGTGGTACGAGTAGGAAATGTTTGTAGACAGTATAGAGAGAGAGATGGAAAAAGACTGGAGGGACAGAGAGTGTGGAAAGGGAGCTAGAGGACGTTTATATTCATTACATTGCATTGGTATTGGTAAATAAATCCTGACTGCTGTCACTATCAAAATGTACTACTATTGATATTCTATATTCCCTATCCATCCCATCCACCCATATAGAATACTGGTATCACTAAAAGGATTTTTAGAGAAGAAGAGATATAAAATGGGTTAGGATTTTCAATATTTTTAGAGATTTAAAATGTGGGGAAAAAAATGTTTTTAAAACTAAATCAAATTTGTTTTGTACAATTCAATGACACGTGGGAATATAAAGGTGTATGAATATAAATGAGGGGATGTGTTTGTAATTTTTTTTATGTTGTTTGATTATTACAGAAACTCCAGGTAGTAAGATGTCCGTCGGACTCATTGTCCCTGACAAATTGTGCGGTGGTGAGTCCATCAGACTTTTCCGGATCCGGAGACCGCCATCGTCAACACATTCGTTTGAATCCGGCTGGAGTACAAGACCGATGGTTTGTATTCACGGTAAAGCAGAGTACGGAAGTAAAGCCTGGTACCATCGGCCTGAGTTTGACACAACGGAAATTTGCCACAGCTTCCATTGGTAAAGCATTATTATAATAATTTAACACTATAGATTGTTATACTATAAGTTAAAACTAATATTATTCATAATAATAAAAAAGTTGTAGGAGTATATAATGGAGTAAAATATAAGATGGAATGTCATATAATTATTTTGGTATGGGTGTTGGATGGATTTACAGGTCAAGAAATGGATGTGTACCCATTTGAATTCGACCGAGCCACACAATGTTTATCCTCAATACTACTCGAAGCGGATTTTCTTCAAAAGAAACAGTCCACAAATGAACCCTATGACACAGATCAAATGGCAATGGAATTTGTATCACAATTTGCTGGGCAAGCTTTCCATAGCGGCATGCCTCTTGCATTTAATTTCCATGACAAGAAATTTCTCTCATTGACAGTCAAAGAGTTGGAAGTGGCGGACATGAATCCATTGAAAGTTGGTGGAGAAGTGAGAATTTCAAAAGCTGATCTTGGAATGTTACTTCCGGACACAAAGATCACTTTTGAAAAGGCTGAAGGATCTGGAGTTAATTTGACAGGAAAATGTAAAGGGAAAATAACACGGCAGTCAATCATCAACCCAACATGGGACTTTCAAAAGATGGGAATTGGTGGACTTGATAAAGAATTCAATGCAATCTTTCGACGAGCCTTTGCTTCACGTGTGTTTCCACCCGAAGTTGTGGAGCAGTTGGGATGTAAACATGTCAAAGGAATTCTCTTGTATGGGCCACCCGGAACTGGAAAAACTTTAATGGCCAGTAAGTACTTTTTAGCATTTTTTATTTACTTTGTTTTTTTATGCCTACAGATATTTTTTCTAAAAAGCAGTGCCATACCGTGAAAAACGAAATGGTTTTTCAAATAAAAACTACAATTAAAACATATTTTAATTCCTTTGTTTTTTAGGACAAATCGGCAAGATGCTCAATGCCAGGGAACCCAAGATTGTCAATGGACCGGAGATTCTTGATAAATGTAAAGAGTTTATTTTTTTATTCTGTATTTACGATGTATAAAGTTGTCTCATTTATTTTGTTTGAAAAATATATTACATGTCTTGTGTTTTTTTTCCACTCTCAGATGTTGGACAGTCTGAAGCTAATATTCGTCTACTCTTTGCTGATGCGGAAGAGGAAGAGAAAAGGGTGAGTAGTACTCATGGAGTACATAACTGTTTTTTATATTATTTAATTTAATTTTTTTAAAACAAAGATACAGTTCTACGATCATGTTATACTTTCAATTTTATTATCGTCTTTAGTCTTGTCTTTCACTGGCGAATTTTTTTCATATCTATGCTCACCCTCTCAATTTTTGGTGCTGGTAGACGAGTAAAAAAAATTAAGAGTTGTAGCAGCAGCAACTTTTATTTCCCTAGATTCATGTTAACTAATATAACCAAGTATATCTCTCGTACAATTTTGTTTTATGGAGAAGAGTACATAAACTATTATGGAGTAGTTAGCTCTACATGGTTATCCCTTCTGGCTGCGTTCTGGCATAGAATTCACCCTTTTTTCTCTGTCTCGCTGGTGCTCTTATTATTACAAGTCTAACTTTCGAGAGAAAGCTGCAATCGGATTTCGCGTTTCTCTTTTGCTTTCACTCCCCCCCTCTCTCTCTCTATTTTTTTATGTCTCGATCCGCTCTCTATGCCATGACAGCGTAGCATTTCTACTTAATTATTATTATTGCCTTGGCGCCCCCATCCTTTTAACTATAGAGAAGCCCCAGAGTAAAATATTGTTTCTTGAGCAGGAGCAGAAGATGGCTATGCTATGGATCCATAGCTTTTACTTGATTTTCTTAGAAAAAGAGAGGGAAATGTTTGAGGTCTTAAATCGTCTTTCAGTGTAATTTTAAAACCATGGATGTGACAGACTCAGTCTGTGACTTAAAATCAGTGGAGATAATTTCTTCTTCTTGTTGTACATACCATGATCAAGTTCTTATATTATTATGTAAAGAAATTTATTTACTAGCCTTAAATGCAGCTTTCAACGGGCTGTCACATAAAATTAAATAATTTCTAGTGGTTTCTCCATTCACCATTCTTCCGAAATCTTGTTGGCAGGCAAAGTTTTAGTGTATGTACAATGGGCTTATTTTAGAATGATGCGGTAAAGGAATTGAATGTTGAAAACTTATTATTATTATAGAGAGAGAAAGATTTCATTGAGGGCCGTAGGACTTTGATCAGTGAGCTACACTTAATTTGGTTTTCCGTTAAGAACATGGAGGGGTTTTTGTGGTTGGCTGAATTGTAGGAATAGTTTGTTTATAGAGAAAATGTATGGGAAAGGAGCTGAGTGGAGGGATTATTTAATAATATTGAGGATTGAAGAGAGAACTCTCAGTCACTTGGGAAAGATGAATTCTTGTCCATGTGTCCGAACTGTTTTGTGTACTCTTAATGTCAATTGTTGGCTTTTCAGCAAAGAGAAGAGAAGAAGCCACATGGGGAAAGGGGAAGAAAAACGGAGAGAGTAAAAAAAGATTAGTATGGTTGTGTGTGAGGGGAAAAAGTTATTTTCTCTATTTTCACTTTTATACTGGTGACCGCTTATCACTCGTACGATCCATCGATTCCATTCTGCTTGAGGAGAGAAAGAGAAAGTGTGCAATTTGGTTTACGTGAAGATGGCGAGTTTGTACAAAGTTTTGAGAAGGAAGAAAGGAGAAAGGAAGGATGTAAAGATAGCATAAGGGAAAATGCTGAGTTGTATAGGGTAAAAAAAATAAAATCAGCTTATTTTCTTTAGGTACAATGGAAAAGTAAGGGTGTTAGTATAGAGAGAGTATAAAGAATGTAGATTTTTTGCGGGATTTTCATCGCCACGTCCTACGTATAAACAGTTCACAGTTGTTGTTGCAAGAAGTGCAAAGTTTAGTCTAATGTACATTTTGGCTTCTTGGATTGTGGTTTATTGTAGTAGCAGAAAAAAAGAAATTGCAATGGAAAGAATACTTTTTTTTGGAGGGATAACTTTGCTTTTACTCTTTGCATAATATGATTCTCTCTCCATTTATTCATGTGAAACGTCATGCCAATCTCAGTCTTATTCAAGTGATAAAATTGCCTTGGGTTTTGAAATTTTCAAACTGTACGCTCGTGCCTCTTTACTCTTGGTTTGAGATACATAATACATAAAGTTAATTTTGATAAGTAGTGAGGAATATTACTTTAAGAAAAGAGAGAGTCTTCAAAGTTTGAGACTTTGTCATAATAGTAAAAGTCGATTATAGTATTTTAGTGTTTTGTCTTATGACGTAAAACTCTTTTTATCTCATTATTATACAAAAGGATTTTCTAGAAATAATTTTTGGGAACAAAATGGAGGTATTTACATATATGGGAATAGAGGGTGTATCCAGTCACATTTTATGACCAATTTTATGTTGAGTATTAGTCGTGACAAAAAAATTTATTATTTTTTTACTGAGGATAGTATTGATAGCTGACAAATAATAATATTTTTATTTGGTCAAAGTTAAATTATGTATAATGCATGGAATTATTATTTGTCTAGTATTGTTTAAATGCAGGTTAATAACGATATGTGTAGATAGCATTTTTTTATGAAGATACTTTGGATGGAATTTGAATGCTTTTCATGCTTTTACCAATTGTACATTATTATGACTGTAGAGATAATGGTTTTCATGTATGTATGTAAAAAATAAATATAGGATTCATCGTTATTGATTATAGGATTGCATGAAAGGGTATAAATACGTATTGTAAGAGAGAGAGAGAGAGAGAGAGAGAGCAAGTGTATAAATTATAAATAAATAAAAAGTGTGGTAGACAATGTTATTGCGTGCCGTCAACAGTCGGGTTGGCAACAACTAAAGTAACATTAGCGTCAAAGGGTGAACAAGGTGAAAGAAAGTTATAGAGTACTTGTGTGTAAAGATTTCTCAATCCTATGGTCCTTTCTTTTTACTTTCTTTTTTGGTTGAGTGAAAGATGTACATATGTATAAGTGTACAATATGTATCCTTTTTATTTTCCCTAAATATCAGTACTTTGTTCACATGTCGTTTGTTAGAATGATTGTTCTTTTTTCTCCTTTCGTGTGTCTCATGTGTGCGGCTATAATATTGTTCTCAACTTTAGACTAACTTACATGGATTGTAAGTGAATGGTTCTTTTTTTAAACTTTTTTTCTCTTGTACTCTTGTTATAAGGTGTCCATTCGTTGCTTATACAAGTATGTAGGGCTAATAATAGGCGTTAGGAGAAAACGAAGAAACTGAATACGAGGACTATTATGTAATTGGATTTTCTCTCCTGTTACTCGTTGATAAGATGGAATTTGTAATTGAAAATAGAATGAAGGATATTGAACAAATAGATAGAATTTTGGTTGTTAGAGGAAATGAACTTTTTCAAGGATTTAAGAAAATAATTTGCCGGATTTCACACAAGAGTTTTTTTTCTGTATTAAAAATACACAATCAATGTTTTATATTGTTTAAGATTTCATTCCAAAATCCTACGTTGAAAGTTTTTTTTTATAGTTGACTAAAAGATTTTTTTTGGGTGAAATGGGAGAGGATGAGGATTGATTAAAATTTAATTAATTATTAAGTGTCATTATGGTGTGTAGGTTGAGTGGGATAAAAATAATTTGATTTAATATTTATTACGTATTCTTGTTGTTGATACTTACAATGCAACTACTTCAGTGGTATAACGCCAAATGACTCGAGACATACACCAATCGAGAGTTAATTTTGAAT
>JAQIVZ010002421.1:0-20992 GCA_034700945.1 Arrhopalites spinosus
TTGATCCTGATCATATGGGGCACCTCTCCACCAAATTTCAGCCCAAACAAACAGAATGTAATTTTGCTCTCAAATCCTGCGATCTCCTTTCAATACAGTGAGTGAAGAATCCTCGTGTGACACAATATAAAAATTCTAAATTATTCTAAACAGAAGGAATTCAGAAATTACCTGGTAAATATGACTCTCAGTTGTGACATCTACTACATCCCCTAATGAAGGAGTATAAACTTTGGTGTCTGTCCCATTGAAGACTGAGGCAAGAATTTCAGTACATTCTTTGGTACCCCTCGTTACAATTAGCCGCCTTGGTTTTATCTATAAAAGTATGACACATTTAGTAAGTTGTTGTATAAGTAATTAATAGTATAATGTTTGTAAAGTGTATGTTAGTTACCTGCTCTACAATTTTTCTAATAGACTCAGCATCCGAACGTCCCTCAAAATCAATAAAATGAACTTGGCAATTCACAGCAAGTTTCTGCTTCACAAGTAAATATTTTGTGGGCGGTTCATTATCAAACTCTTGATTGTTATTATTAGGTCCAATTTGACCTGAGCCAGTCTTTCCATCCTCATTTACCCCATCAACAATGAGAAAGTCATCATGTCTGTGAACACGAACAAAAAAAATACAATAAATGATTTAATGATTAGTACAATACATTTCTTCATCTGCATATCTATTTAATCAACAGTACACTACATGAAGGTCCTTCATGAGAAAGGAGAAAGAAGATGACAAAGTATCATGTTTCTTTTCTTTTGTAATTTGTAATCTAAGTTGGATGTTTATAAATACAAATCATTCGTACCTAATAACCTCTCCATATTCATCAAACTTGATTTTTTCTTCCACATAAGGGAATATGGGATATTTAGACTTGGAGGTCTTGAAAATGCCCGACTCAATATTACTTTCCTGTCCATGTTTGATAAATAAATCATGGCTCACACGATTACCATGATAGATTCCTGTGATCTTGATTTCACTATCTGATTCATCAGAGTCATCAGAGTCCATCATTGCTTCCCTACACACAATTGCCATTTAAAAAAGGACTTTTTAAAAATGAATTTTGGCAATTATTTTCATGTCATTTCATCTCAGTACAATAGAAGTACACGTCCAAAGCAAAAAAAAAGTAGAAAATTTCAAGTCTATGTATTTTTAGACTTCAAAAAACGAATTCACAAATATATTTAATGTCAGTGAAAACATTGATAATGAGCAACTATTTAAATGTGAGAAGAAATTAATCAAGTCACAATGAGTCAATCGTATTTATCAAGCCCAAGTCATAATGGATTGTTGAAAAAAGTTTTTTTTTTCAAAAAACAGCCGAAAAAGTCTGTGTCTACGTCTGAGCTGTCTTTGAATGTACAAAAAGTACATTATGATAGGGATACTTACCAACTACATTTAAATTAAAACATGCAAATTATCTTTCGTAAACTTCAATAATAAAATACAAGGAGTCAGAGTAAGGAGTTAGGAGTTGTAATAATGTATTAAGACTACAAAAAGCAGTGCAAACAAATTTAATGACAGTTAATAATTAAGTACTCGATGTACTACCTTTTTTCCTTTCGATCACGATATTCCTTCTCTCGTTTTTGTCTATAGAAATCTTCCAGTTCTCTTCCTTCTAGTCTTATTCTTTGCTTGAGATCCAATTCAATTAATTTAGGTGATGGATCGTCAATGAGAATTCTTGCTAATGTTCCAGGACTTGTCTTTGTTGTTAGTATTACACTATTTCGATGATCTTGACACCACTGTACAAAAAGGTCACGTGAAAATCCACTTTCGAGGTCAGGAGTGCTAGCTAATACAACCTATAAAATAAGTTTAAAATAAAATTATATTATATACACGTTAAATATTCCGGCATTAGAAACAAAATTAAAGACTTTGCTTTTAAATTTATTTTATGGGTTATTTTTAACCTTTGGTGATGGAATTCTATTGACATCAGCCAAAGAGTGACAAATTTGTAGATGACGAAATTGGAAAGGATTATTTCGGGCTCCTTCAAAACTTCTCATTAATTTATCACTCATCCATTCAATCTGTAAAAGACAAATTAAAAGTGATTTCAAAAATATGATCAAGATGTGAACTAAAAAAAGAATGAGACGGTTCGTCAGGAATCGTCTAAGACGATGAGTCAAAAAATGTGAGACTCACCTGAGATTTTGCAAATTCAATGACGTTATAGGCAATATTATTAAGGAGTGCTAAAGAATATTGAATAAGTCCTGATTCTTTATTTCTCCATAGTTGATCTAACATGTGAGCCAATTCTAGAACCCGACCTGCTGTGTCCACAGCAATGAGAACATTACCACCATTTTTTAGAGTTTGTAAAATATTTGCTGAAATAAAAAAATTATATATTAGTTATTACTCCTATATGATGCACTCAAATATGTACAAAAATAATCAAGAAAAAAAACTCACTCATAAGCTGTTCATCTCTTGCTCTTCTTCTTGCTTGAACATAATTAGCATTAAAAGAATCCGTAATGAGTAAGGACGGTCTTTGAATTTTGTCCAGTTCACATCCATTCAAGTGTCGTTCTTTTTTGTGATTAAAGTCAACGGCATAATAAATATCTTCTTCGCCAACTTTAACTATTTTCCAAATTGTTCCTAGAATTGTCAGACAAAACAACAAAGAACAGATATTATTATTAGACGATTCCAAGAAGGGATCCGAGTTATTGTCGGCTAATTGCGTATGTATCATATAATTAATGTAGTACAGACTATAATGATGGAAATGATTTTTTCTCAAATTCATTTACTTACCACCAATCATATGACCGGCTGGCAAAGGAGTTATTGTGAGTCCAAAACCTTTACCCTTCAAGTTGACACTTTGATTATATTTAAGTTGAACAATTTTATCAAAAGCTGCATCAACGTCGTCCAAATTAAAAAGGTCAAAGTTTTCTCCAGCATTTTTTGACAGGTAAAAATCATACATGAACATTTGTCCCATTTTAAAAACAGGAATAGTAGTGTAAACCGGGCAAGTTAAGCCACATTGTCCTACAAGATAGGGCAATGCTCCCAAATGCAGCACATCAGGATGAGTAATCAGTACAGCATCAATACGGCCAACATGTCTAAAATGAATAATAATAATTGTTAATTTCCTTTGTCAATTCCATTCTTTGTCATAATAATATACATACATATGTACATACATAAATGTTAGCTAGTAACAAACTTACTTTCTTAGGTTATTTATATACGAAACATCAACACGTTCATCCAATCCACAATCCAATAAAAACTTGAATTCATCCACCTGGAGCATGTAGCAGGGTGGTGACTCACCCATGACC
Organism: Arrhopalites spinosus; assembly: GCA_034700945.1. Taxonomy (NCBI): domain Eukaryota; kingdom Metazoa; phylum Arthropoda; class Collembola; order Symphypleona; family Arrhopalitidae; genus Arrhopalites; species Arrhopalites spinosus. The sequence continues at coordinate 3,358 of JAQIVZ010002421.1, forward strand.
CCAGAAAAAGCATGAAGTTTAATTATCGAGGTCATCCTAACCCTTCCAAAAAATAGGTCCCCGGTAGACGGAGAATAAAAAAAACGTCAATCTCTTTGAAGTACAATGAAAAAGGAATGGGACTCGTCCAATTATCTCATTCTCATTTCCGGTATGTAGTATGTACTTTCGATTATCTATTAGTTATATTTTCATATCATTCAAAATTCTGAAAAGACGTAAAAAGATGACACAAATTTCGGAAATTTCCTCTTCAACGAAAAAAAAATTACTTTCATAAATTGAAAACTAATGGCGGTAAACACTGGCTGGTGATAGTCTTACTGTGTGGTGAAATGTATTATGTATTTTTTTCGGGGTTTCGTCTGCGTGTTACCCGTATTCTCTTGTTCGTGGTGTAATACTTGGTGGTTTTATTGATTATTTACTAAATAGTCCAACTTGGGTAAGTATTTCCAGCAACTTTGCTTAATTACATTATTATTCACACAAAATCTACCATGTTAATATATAGACTTGTATTTATTGACTAACTTTTCTTAACAACTTTTTGATTGTGTACCTAAAAGTAAAATTTGTTTTGTGTGACAGGGGGGAGTCTATACATAAAGATGTATAGGAGGACCAGGAGAGAAATTTCTTTTTAAAAAATAATACACAAAAACACCAGACGGAAAATACTTTCGACTGGACAGTCCTCATTTCGGCTCAGTGAGAGGGGCAAGAAAAGGTCATCATCCATCATCATGGTACGAATTATAACTTGTCATCATTTCGCCGGTCAAAAAATTGGCAAGTGTGAAGAAGTTCTCAACTTGACTGTAGCCGACGATTACATTGTTGTGGCCCTCGAACACCAAGTTGCCGTTTATTTGAGTGACATCCCCATAGAAGATTTTTCTTTTTTGAGAGCAGGTACATCGGTTGTGGGTAGTCCAGGGGTTGTCAATGCTCAAGATTCTCAGGAAATTGGGACGATTCCAATTTATTTTAACCGGAGTACAAGCACAAATGTTTTGGAAGACTCATCAACTGCCAGCACAAGTCTCAATGGACAAAACAGCACAACATTTGGTCAAGGAAATGAATTGAAATTTTCCCATTCTTTCCCTACAGTTGATCTCATTGATTTTATATCCTACAATCGAAGAGGCAATTACCTCCTATGTCTTGAGAAAAGAGAATCTTCAACATCAACCACCAATCCCCCCGGTTCCAACTCTATAGATCATGATAAAAGAAAGAGTAGTAGAAGTATTCGTATTTATTTTAATTGGGACAGTGCAACAGAAAAACCCATGAAAGCCCGGATCGCCGGTTTAGTCTCACCTACAGGAACCGAACCAGATAATGAGACTTTACTCATGGTCGAGATCCCTGCACCCCCTCAACCCTCATCCCCCGGTATTGGGAATAGTAGTAGTACTCCTAATATTCTTGCTGTGGCCTCATGTAATATACTGGGTCATTTGGCCTCCCTCACAGACACCTCAGTTGTCAATATCTACTCCTTTAAATTAAAAGATGGGAAGGCAAGAGGACGAGCCAAGAGTCAATATGCAGATTTTGATTTTTCGTATACAATTGAACTCATGGGATTCCCTTCATTGATCGACAAGGGTCGACTTGATTTTTTGGCCAACATTATTGCCGTCTCTAGTTCAAGTCAAGTACACATTTTTCGAGTGACAAAGCATACAAAAACTCGTACAAGGACTATTAGTAATGACTCCGGGAGTAGTGCTGGCTCTGGATCCGCTCCGGGCTCTACCGGTGGAAGAATGTCCGCTTCAAGTGCATACAGTAATAATTATTTAAGTGGAGGAGGTGTTGGTTCAGGTTTAGGACATATACCTGTTTGTGCTACAGAAAATACAGAAATTTGTGATAAAGTCGTCTTTGGTGAGATTTTAAAAACATTCCTCATAAATTCGTGTCATTTATTATCGGTGATTACTCTCTTTTTATTGTTAATTATATTTTTTTGAATGCATGGTATGTTTTATGCTCTTTACAGACTCCAAGAATGAGTCCATCAAAGTATATTTAAATACCATTACGAGAGCAAATCAAAAACGAAGATTTCCGGATACTACCTCTGGGGTACGGCTAGTTTTATTACTTACAATACTATAATAATTAATTGATTAATGTGTCTTTCATGAGTCATGACTAACTAGTTTCTTTTTTTAAACAAATAAAGTGGTGTGAAGAATATCAAGAGGAGATTCCACCAACGAGTCGCAGTCGCTTGATTTTTGCAGCTGGAAGTCAACCGTTGCTTGTTGAAGATCTACTGAGAGTCAGCATTGCACAAGAATATATACAGTCACAGTCAATTGTCAAAGTTGGATTGTATCCCGTCAGAATTAAAGGTACTTTGCTACTATAATATCAAATATTTAAAATATTTAATACTTCTTGTGCTCGTTATCAAATAACTGTAATATAGAATTGATTTTTTTTGTCTTTTTTATAAACGAAATTTATATCCTTTAATAGATGACCTGGGTGGTGTATCTTGTATTATTGGCACTGCAAGTCAAGCATTTGTGTATCATTTGCCAGTCAAGAAAGCAATTGTTTCTCGGGTAGTCATCTACCCTCTCACAGCTCCCCTCGTCTCATTTGCCTTTGACTCTCTATTCTTTCATGCACTGACGGAGACGGGACTGGAGACTTATTCTTCAAGAAGTCTTTATTTTCCGATTAAGGAATGTGAGGGAATAACTCGCTATGTGAATGTAAGAAATAGCTATAATTTCATTTTTGATATTTCAAAACAAAATATTAGTATTTTCATAGAATGTTGTCGTAATAAATATTTTCGTTCACTCCAATTTTTATCATTTATAGGACTGCCCATTTCGGGATGAAACTCCTAGCCTTGTGGGTATCAGGCCTTTCATCGGTGTTCGTCATATGGCCGCAAATGAGTTCCTTCTTTGTCTATTAGCATCACCAAAAACTTCAGGAAATAGTGGCAATTCAACAGAGTGAGATATAAAACTTTTGACAAGCAATAAATACAAATTTTTGATACTAATAACGAATAATTTATATTTTGAATACTTTAACATTAAATTTTCAGGGATACTTTATGGACAATGTATGCTCTACAACTTCCTAATATTGATATGTTGTATGAAGACATGAGCAAAGCAGCATCACAAGCCAAATTCTCTAACATGGAAACTTACACAACTTTAATGACAGAACTCCACCTTGTTCTCCGTTCTTACATGAATTTAAATCCAGACATGGCATCCACCTACCTCACCCGGTATAAAGAAACTTGTAAAGTTATTGGGATAGAGTTGTTCAAGTCCGCCTCACTCATGTTTGACGACGCTGTCAGACTAAGTGATGGGAATGACAAGCATCGGAAGGAACAAGCAGCAGATGAATTATTGGATAAAGGAGTCACCTTCTTGAACATGTCTGGTTTGGAATTAAAATCTATATTTGAAGAGGACTATAAACATTTCATGAAGGACAAGAAAATGATACGTGGAGTAACACGGTTCATCAATGTAATGGTACCACAATGTGTTATTATTGATTCCTCGTGTCAAAATACTCTATCACCAAAGTTGGCTGCAGCTGTGACAGACTTTCTATTGGCTCATTCCCCCGAGTCTCTCGTCCATCTAGTCACTCACGTCCCCGTCTTGAGGGAAAGTAATTCTGCAAAACTTTTACCGGTATGGAATATTCAATATTATTATCATAGTCTTTTTCATGTGCTATTGACATACTTCAAAATACTCAAAGTTTGGAGTATTTCAGTACTCTTGACAATGATATGTATCTATCTATGTTATTCTTATTATGATAATTTATTATGTAGATTCTAAAGAAAATGGCCGAGACTTCAGGATACCGAAGAGAAGAATCTCTAGCTCTTCTACTAACAATGGTGACGATGACTGGTTGCGACCAACTCACTCGATCTCAAATCAAGGAAATACTCAATAAATGTAAATCAAAAGATTTGGAAAATTCTGTGGATCTCAATTGGCTTTTGGACGCAAAAAATGCTGCAAAGCCAAAAATTATGGATTTGACTGTCTGTTTGTCTGCGGCTAAGTCTCCTGTCCCAGCCCTTGTTCTCGCCAAAGGTTTAAAATCAGCTGAAATAACTATTGGTCAAGTTATGATTGCATTTAGTCAAGGAATCAATTTAAATGCTGAAACTCAAGGTAAGAATTTCAATGTTAATTTATTTAATTACATTTAAACCAAAGAAGAAATCAGCATCTATGTAAGTACATAGTATTAATCAAATTTTTTTTTGATGTGTTGTTTCTCAAGTTCAACAATCTCTGACCCGGACATTAACCTTAATATTGGAGGACTATTTTGTGGATAAATTGAAACAGTTGAATCTTTTGAATGGTCAAGTGGGAGGATCAATCAATTCATATTCACGAAATAAACAAAGTGTCATAGGTTTACAAAATACAAAGGTAGCTAATGTGGAGAATAATACTACTGGCCACTTTCAAGGCTTTACAGGAAATGTTCATATCCCATTGAGTGAAGATGAAACACGGGCTGTACAAGCTCTTGTTCGTTCCTACCTCTCTCATATAAATGTCCATTCTGTGGGTGGTGGTGGTGGTCAATCCAGTGGGACTACTACTACCAATGTTGGCTCTCCTACTAGTCCTCATGGGAATCAAGTTGTCAAGATTGAAGCCATGCAAAATGCTACAAAGGGAGTTCATCCCGACGGACCTTCTAATACGACAGCTCATGGTCAACAAACGAAAGGCCATGAGCGTAAATCTCATCCTCCTGCTAAAAATGATACAAATGTTTCGTCTCCAACAACTACCTCAGGAAACTGTGTGGAGGAAAGTCCAAGAAATAAAACTAGTCAATTAGATAATGCAACAACAACATCTTCTGGAGTTAAAAATGCTGTATTACTGTCAGAACATAAAGTTGCATTGTTTGGAAAAGTACCCAATTTTTTAAGTCATATCATCAAGGAAAATGTTGGATTGAGTACTGTTCCAGTCTCATCTTTTCAAATTTTGTCAACACTGCCCATGGTCAATGAAGAGACTCGAGAATACTTTATTAAACTTTCTGTAAGTTCAATTTGGAGTTTTACAAAAAAAATTAATCCATTATTTTCATGATCCAATAATCAATAATATCATGAATGATATATTACATACGCAGAGTCTGTTGGCCAGTCCATTGGCGAATGCAGGAGGTGTGAAAGAAACCATTCTAACTTTTTTGGAGACAAAGGGTCAACCTGGATCAACTCTTCATGTTTGTCTACAATTGATGGCTGAGTCGAGTGAAAAAGCTGTTGTGTTGCTCATATCAAAATATCCTCTGGTTATCATGTACTATGCCAAAGTAAGTCACAGAGACTAGACTTGATATACCGAATCGTCTTTTATTGCGGAATACAAACTAAATTTTGATGTTTAATGTTATTTCGATGAATTTTTTTTAGGAAATGTTTGGAAGGTCCACATCAAAAAATTATCATCTTGGGTCATGGTACATAAAGATTATTTAATTTTCAGTTTATTTGTGTGAACATAAAAATAATCAGAGTAAAATGATTGTAGTCTTACTTAATATTTCATGACGTGGCTTTTTTTTCAAAAATAACAATAATTTATTTTCAAATTTTACAGGAAAATTCTTGTATCCAAGTTGAAAGAGAAAATCAAGTCAAATTCAGATGATGTTGATATGTTTGCTACCATTATTGAAAGTACGAGTTTTGATTTAATTTCTTATTTAGATTATGTGCAATTGTTGTGTATGTACTTAACAATCGTTATTAATTTTAGGTGTGTACCTCTACTTGGCCAATACACTGTCACCTACAGAGTTGGAGGAAGTGTTGGACAAGGGTGAGGAGAACAGTCGATTTTTTAAGGCTTGTCGAAGAACAGAATTGGCCAATCTTTTAACAAATGTAATCAAGTCAAGCTCCTCCTCGTTATTATAACTACGTAAAAGTGCAACGAGTACCTTAATTAAGTGCACACATCAAAATTATCATATACAATATAAAAATATAATATTATATTCATCATCAGGAACAAGAACATTTGCCAGTATTTACTATTTAAAATTATATTGTTACAAGTTACAACTGTAGTTTTTTAAACTCACAGTGTACTATACTGCTTTCAAGTACACACACATCATAGGTACACACACACTGTGTTCTAATTTCTACGATAGCTTTTGTCTTGAAATTTTATATACGGGTGTGTGTTTTCTTTTTTCTGTTTTATTACGATTGTTGAGAACTGTAAAAATGTGTTTGCAAGGCTTTAATCAAAGTTATATTATTAGTGTTATAGGGAGTTAAATTGAAATTGTTAATAGTTCAAAATACAACCAAAAAGTACAGTCTCAGCATAATTACTATTGTAGCCTTAACAAACATAAAAATTGCAAAATATCTTGCCGCCTTATCAAACTAAACTAAAATAATGGCAATATATTTAACATAATTTTCAAGTTTTGCTAAACAATTTAAGATAAGGAGTACTTATACAGTATGAGGTTATATAAATTATACTCAAAGAGTTAAAACTAGCGTTGTTCACCCCTCATGTTCCTCTTAATGTTTACAGTTTGAAAATATAGAATGTTGAGATTTTTCTGCTACCTGAGCTGTGTCCACCGTCATGTGTGTGTAACAAGGGTTTTATGATTTTCAATAACTTTGACACGTATATTTATACACACTCATCTCAAAGGTGAAATGAAGATGTAACGTTCATAAATCTTAGCCTGTCTCTTATAATATCCACTATCCAGTGTGCAAAATGCCAAAGAGTATTTTTCATTATGAAAAATAATAACCTTTTGACTATATAAATATATTATTATAACTATTAATTGTATAGTCTGGACCTTAGGAGCTTAAATTGCTAAATGCTTAATTGTGAACTTTATCATGTGTGTAAAAAGAAATAATGATGAGAGACTTGATAATTTTGATTTTGTATGAAATTTTCTAAAAACTTTTGTCTTTTGCCCGGTTCGCCGCATCGCCTCACTCTCTCAAGCTCAAAATTATATTTTAAAGAAATGAAGATAATAATCTAGTTAAGTATGATGAGAAGAATAATGAAACGGATTAATATAATTTTATTATTTGTAATTGACAGTCAAAAGCCAACATGTGGTATGATATACAATATACTTGTAGAGTACTTAAGAGAATAGGAATAATATTTTTATAAATTGTTACATGATATTTCGTGTTTTTTGATTTCCATTCATGTTATTTATTAATTTGTGTTTTTTATTCCTTGTATTGGCAGGTAATGTATAAAATGTTAGTATTCATTTTAAAAAAACATAGTTTACACTGTATATTTAACGGTATGATAATAATATTAATTAACTACAAGAAAGCTACAATATGAAAAAATAATATTCTCGAATATATCCAATCGCTAACAATGTGCATATTATACATTGCATTGTCATTTAGCAACAATTTGTAAATCTATTTTAAAAGCAAAAAAACAAATGTATTAAATTATAATATAAAGTAATAACCAGGAGCAAGTGCAATATGTCGTCAAATAAGTCTAATGCAATGAAGTTAAAAAAAAAGAAAAAGAATAAACACTTAAGCATCATGAGCCAATGAAATCATTGCTGTTTCCTTTTATCTCAATTTTGTACTTGTACAACGTTCTGGATACAAAGTCATTCTCAAACTTATCGCGTATTTCATGTGTCATTGTTTACACGAGAAAAATATTGTCTATGGTAGTAGAATGTTAACATTTAGACTCATTTGTAGACCCAAAAAGGTGCCTCATATTTCTCCAGTTAGATTTTTGATATTTTTCAGTTACAATATTTCTTGCATTAGTATATTTATTTTTGGACAGAATTATTAGGAAATATGGAGACAGAATCAAGAGAAGTAAGAAGACTTAAGGAAGGAATACAGTCTCAAATTGTATTTTTACAAAATTTGACAGAAACCAGTAATGTGAATGTGACAGCACTCATCATTCGCAATGTAAGATTCCGATTTGATTTTCATATTTTATTTTTAAAAAAGTATCCTTAGAATTTTGGTCATTTTCCGATAATTTTCCGAAAAATGTACCGTAAAATATTTGTTCTCTCTGTACACTCGTCTCAATTTTTATGAGGTCAAAAGACTCTTTAGTATCATGATTCATGAATATTTCTCTCAGATTTATTCAAAGTGACCTTGATCTAATGCATGTAGCCATATTGTATTATGTCAATATTCAGCTTGTTATGTTTTGATGTTTAACTCTTATCTGTTACAAGAAGAGATTGAGAGAACCATTTCTCTAATTACCTTCATAATCATAATATTTGTTTATTTAGCGTCATGCATAACATAGGGGGTCTGTGATACATGGTCATTAAACAATTTGTAAAATTATTTCAAAAATTGTGAATTACCTATTCACAATTTATTATTATTATTTTATTATTAAATTATTATTATTTTGACAGCTTCAATCCCTCCTTGATAATGGCCAGCATCATATTGAATTAGAGTTGCCTCTCAACTCATTGACAATTGGGGATGGAAATTCTGCCTCTACTACTGAGGGCAAAAGAGTACAAATTTCTGGTAGTCCCTTGGAAGGTCATGTTGAAAAAGTTTGTGGGGTTCATTGCTTGCAATTAATTAATTTGACTTTCATTGAATCTTGTTTGATGAATTTTAAAAATTGTCCCTGTATTTTTCTTTATGTAGATTGACCAAGAAATGAATGACGGGTCAGAGAAAGTAAACCCTGCAGGTAAATTTTAGCAACTTGACAGTGTCAAGACTTGACACTGATAAAATCTTATTTTCGTTGTCAATTTGATGCACGGCTATCTATTAAAAATATGAAATGAGGAAGCGAATAAAAATTAAATTATAATATTGCGCAGTGAGGGAGGAAGCAAACCGTCAAGGAGAAAGTCGAGGACGACTTGCTTCCATGAGTAGGATTCAACTAGGTAAATAGAAGAAATTCTAAATGATTTTTATATTAATCACTCATTATTTTCATGTTACATCATTTGGGGTCACAATAGAAATCATGTTACAAATTGGAGGAGAAAGTGCGAACAGGCTTTCACCTGAGGGACGACAAGAAAGCGATAGTCCAATAATAAAGCCATCCAATGAAATTGTTGAAAACAATCGAAGTGGGTCTTGGCCACACATTCTGACCAAAATAAATCAAGGTTCACAAAAATGTCCTTATTGTCCAACTATACATCGTACTGTGAAAAGATGGAGAGCCCATGTTCTAACTACTCACTTTTCTCGAGAGTAAGTATTTGGCTATTTTAAATGGTTTAATTGGTAGTTTACTACGTACTGTGTTACAAAACTTGTGTACCTTTAAAAATTAATTATTTGATTTAATAATTGATGAACAGAAAATTTTTCAAATGTCATCATTGTACCAGCTCATTCAGGTCAACACAATGTTTGCAAAAGCATTCAATGCAAAAACATCATCACAATTACCCATCATTGAGGATGACACAAAGATAATTTATCAGTTGGAAGATGCAAAAAGTGAGACTGAAGGATTTCGTTTGAATCGTATAGGGAAAATATCCCTCGCTTTTTAAGTATGTAAATAAACTGTACAATTATACAATGACCTCGTGTTTGAAAAGAAAAGACTATTGTTCTGTGTACTAATAAAAAATATTTTGGTCGTAAAAGCACTGGCTAATTTTTTTTTACTCCATTGGACTCAACGAAGCCTTAGAAAAACTTATCCTTGCCTAAGAGGCGGGACCACATTAGCTTTGAAAGTTAGTTGTGTAATTTTTTATTGACTGTTTTTCTTTTAAATCTTTTATAACTTTAAATTAGTGCAAAATGTTTATAATGACAGTAAGTTGTTCGTCTGTAAATGTACAGTTGACAGGGTTTAACTATTTAGTCATTAATTTATAAATACACGTTTCTTCCCCATGAATTCTTTGACATATTACGTGGAGAAAAGTTCATTTTTAACTGGAATAAGAATAGATTTTCAATTGTATTTATGATTGATATTATCAATTTGATAAGTTCCAAGGATGTTACTTCCAAAGTTGTGATAAAATAGCCTTTACCAAACATTTTTAAAGTGACAAAGTATGTTGGAGTACAATCAACAATGAAACAATCATAGTTGAATTCAAAGATAATTAAATAGGATTATCATACATTATATTCTCTGGTAACCAGAGTCTGATTGAATTCATAACATTTTTTTGGGTACCTGAAAAAAGCTCTCTGAGTTCGACTTTCATCTTGATAAGAAAAAATTTGAGATATTAGAAAAGACTGGATATTTTCTCACAAAGCAAAATGACAGACAAAGATCTTGACCCGGATGTCCACAGGAAGAAGTCAAGCTGCAATAGCTGGTTTAATGAAGTCAATTTCATGATGCTATTTCACATGATTGGACTCATGTTAAATTTAGTAATACTTCAAAACTTTTACATTGAGCGAATCTGTCGACTGGTACATCTATTTCCGGAGAATATTTGTCAGAATCTAACAAAGCTTCCAGAATTTGGTAAGATTTATGAATCCATTGATATTAGACAGTTTTGATGTCTAAATGAAATGTAATAATTAATACAAGACTAATTTTTATAGAAAAGCAAGTGGAAGCAACATACACAAGGTATGGGACTTATAGGCAAATCATTGAGACAGGTATACCCATTGCCTTCTCGCTCTTTGTGGGCCCATTTAGTGATAAATATGGCACAAAATTTCCAATGATGTTGGCCATGTCCGGATTCTTTTTCTCAGCGACAATGTACACGCAATTTTCACAAAGTATTTTAAATTTGAGTTATAAATGTAATTGAACTAAAAAAATTATTTATATTTACAGGTATACAATTGCCTCTTGGTTTCCCGACATCCCTCCATCAGCCCTGCTAATTTGCTCTCTACCTGTGGGTTAGTTTAACTAACAAGTATTTTACATGAGAAATACTCTCATATCATTTTGTTTTCAAATTTTTATGGCTGTCACAATTTATTACAGGGGCCACGGGAGGAATGATATCTGTAGTTTTATCGTTGTTCTCCTTCATTGCCAGCACCAGTACGGAAAAGGTTAGAGTTTATTTTCAAAAAGTTAATTATTATGAATACTGAAAACGTCAGTGAAAAGTGTTTAATTGTTGATTTGTGGTCCATTTTCTGCAGAATCGAAGCTATCGTATCGCCATGGTTGAGGCTTCCTGGTTCTTAGGATCACCCTTTGGTCTAATCGGTGGTGGTTTGGTGAGTTTATTATATAAATGTAATCACTTTCTATGAACAATAATATTTTATAAACTTGTATTTTTTCTCGTAGATATACAGATCATATGGCGTTATTCCTGTCTTCTTTGCTGCAACAATTGCCTATGGACTGGCTGTACTCATTGGACTCTGCTTCATGGTTGAGGATCATGTCAAATCAAAAATCCCAAGAACTCCTTCAGATTTTTGTTCTGAACTTTTCAATGTGGGTGCCGTCAAGGATTTAATCACAACATGTTTGAGACCAAGGGAAGGAAACCGTCGGAGGTACACAGTAATTATAATGCTCTACCCTAAGCTATACACTTTTGATGCTTAGTCCGTGCATTTGTTTATTTATTGGTTAAAAATAATATAACACGTATTTACAGTTTATAGTTTAATTATAAATATGATTTTGTATAACAGAGTTGTGTGTATTTGTAAATTGAACATTGTGTTGTTTTTCCAGCTTGCGAATGCTGCATGATTGTGTTTGTCGGCCTTTGTGGATTTTTTGTGGAAAACAATTTCAGTTTTTCTATTGCGCTGAGATTCAATTGAACTTTTCGTTCGTGTCAGGTGGATTTTTATTCTGGTGACAATCTTAAACTTGAGATTGTTTGCTGTCTTTGGAATTTGGAATATCCTCTATCTTTTTACACGTTACACTCTTGGATGGGGAACTATGGAGTTTTCTGTCTATTCCGCTGTGGATTCTGTTCTTGGCGTCATCGGTATGTACATCATATTCATTACGCAAAAGTGTTTGACATATAATTGATAATGACGTCATTAATTTTTGTTTTTTTTTGTAGGAATGTACACAATGATTTTTATTGTCCTAAAATGGCTAAAACTGAAAGACCCTATAATTGGTGTTATCAGTTGCACTAGTCTCTGTATAGGATACATCATTCTGACCATCTCTAGCACCTCGTGGATGATTTATTTTTGTAAGAAGTCTATGCATATTTCAAAGAAAATTCTCATAAAGCTAATGTATAATGTTTAATATATTTTTTTTAACAGCGTCTGTAATCATGATGCCCTCCTGTCTTATATCGACGGCAGTACGCTCTCTCCTTTCAAAAGTTTGTTTTTTTCTCATACAAAACAAAGAAATTTATCTAAGATTGTCAAGCTTACAATTGTCATTTCAAAGTAATTCAACACAAATACTTAAATTATAATTTCCAGTGCGTGTCCAAAAAAGAATTGGGAAAAATCTACTCGTTTCTCGCTTCAGGTTAAACATTTTAGATGAATTTAATTTAGTAGCTTTTATTTATCAAATATACTATACTTGCCTTTCTTAAATAATTTATAGGGGAAGCATTCATGCCTGTTATCGCAGCAGCAATTTACAATGGTACTAAAAATGACTAATTAGTATTATTTGTATGACGTACTCTTATTTGAAAAAACGATACTTAATACATTTAATTAATAAATTTTTCATAGCTGTCTATGAGAAAACAATCACAACCTTTCCTGGGACAGTCTTCACATTAAGCGTTGGCGTGACCTTTATCATGTTCTTATTATTCTTGTAAGATTCTAATTTATTATAAATTAGAAAAAAATAAAAATAAATATAAATTATTTATATTTCTTCATGCAACTGGCAATTTCATTCAAATTAATTCACATGTAATTACAGACACCTTGCATTTGCTATGAGGAACTTTGAGTCACATGAAGAAATTGAGGCCAAAAAGCGAGCCAATGAAATTGAGACTGAGAGCAGTAATGCATCAGAATCAGATGACGATCAAGATGATGGAATCCACATGGAAATTCGCCGACCATCTAAATTTGACAAGATTGAAATAATTTCTTTGCCAATGTAAAGTCATTCTCTAATGAATCACTCATAGTGAATAGATAGCTAATGTTGATCATTGGTTATTATTTGGAGGGATTTTAAGTGAATTGCTTTCTTGTTGTTGTATTAGTTATAGAAAGAATTTTAAAATCTACTGTATATTTTTTATTCAAAGGAAACTTTTTAATTGCCTTCCATGTCAGATGCCAAACAAATGAGAGCACAAATAATTCTATTTGATCATTACAGTTACAAAACTCACAATGTAATCTTCGCTTAAATGTTGAACAAGACAAGTTTAGAATATTAAGTTATGATAATATCTTCATTGAAGATTCTTCAAGCTAAAAGCTTTGACTCAAACCATCTACTAATACATAGTAGACTATTATACACATTTAATTGTTGTTGATGTATACGATTAATGTGTCTATACATTAAGATGGAATTTTTCATGTCATATTCATATCTACTACCTAGATGTTATCTAGTTATTGTAAGTAACTATAAGTCTTACCCGTCATTCATGATATTATTAATTTTTGCCCTTCAATTTAATGAAGCCAATTATTTTAATGTTGGCTGCAACTCAGCATTCAAATTTTTGCTGTTCTCTTGTTTGCAACATTACATATTTGCAATTAAGGTATAATGACAGAGCTAACACATGACAAATCCTTGTTGTTATTTTGTTTTAAAGATTATTTATTATAGGCTTGTTATTTTTGAAAGAGTAACTCTTGATGGGCCTTATAATTAGTCAACGAATCTCAAATGTTTAAACAGAGTCAAGTTGACTTAAAATGTAACCAGAATATTAGATATTCAAAGTAATTACTGTACCTATTGTTAAATGACATGACATGATATTTTATGAAATCTCATAAAAATTATACCAATGGAAATTTCTAGTCCAAAAAGAAAATTATTCTGCAATATTTACGTTTATCAATTCCGTATCTCAACGTTGCTTGTACTGAAAAAGCATGTTGTCTGTAATTCTGAATAGAGTAAAATGAATAAAAATAAAATTTTAATCTCAAGTTATATTGAAACAACTGTCCTCCTTCTTTAGATTTCACATTCACATGTATCGTAGTTTTAATGTATTTCTCACTCATGACTTTCATAATTGAATTCAAATTTAATTATCATTTGAAATTAATTTACATTTTAAAATATGATATTTTAAGTAAAAAATAAACTGAGGAGTCTTCACTCAAGTTAATTCTTAATACATCATTGATCATTTTTGGTTACATTAATAATTATATAGGTAATTTGTCGTGTTATTTAGTATTTACCATTTGAACATTATTTGTTTGGGCTGAAACAATCCACCGCACAAGTTTTTAATAATTATTTATTCAACTAGAAAAATAATCATAATACAGGTTCACTATCCTCAGTAGTAGCCTTAGATTTCTTTGATTTCTTTTTCCGCTTTTCTTTGGGTATTAACATTTCAGGATTGGCCTTTAAATATTTCTCTTGTGCTTCAATTCTTGCCAACTTTCCAGACAATTTATGACCATGTCTAGCAGCTCTGAAAGTTGATGAAAATATTGTACATGTTTTATAAATGTGAAAATAAAGAATTTTAAATCAAAGTAGCTGTTACTCATGAGAGTAAATTAACTTACTTATGAGCCGTACGTCCTCCACATGCTTTTAAAAGATCTTCATCACTTATTCTTGTTATTTTTGAAGGACGTTCATCATCGTCACTACAACTGCTGTCATTTTCTGGAATGAGTTTCCCTTGACTCAAGGTACCACCCTAAGGATGAAAAGTAATTGAATGAAGTAAGCAATACAAATGATCTCATTATATGAGGAAGTCTTCACAACTAGTTCCATATTACCTTTGAAAATTCTGGAAAATTAGATTTCATCATCCTCTTTCTCATTTGAACAAGTGGTAAATCGTTGACATCGCCATCATCAGGTAAACTTACTGTCACGGTATCAGAATTTGTGTCAACATTGATTCTCTTGAGACTGTAAAATAATAGATTTTTTTATTAACTTTTGTTCACAAAAACTCAATTATTTTTTATCCAAGTCTGGATATACACATACCTGTCATCATATGACCGAGTCCACCATGTGTCTGTTAGTTCTATGAATTGAATCAAATCACACAAGAAAAAACATTTAGTTTAAGTATTCTGACCTTCGTGATCATTCAACCCTGTCAAGTATATTATTAATTTATTACCTTTGCCTAATTGAAATCCCATTCCCTCTTTGCCATGTTTGTAGTGAGGTTTAATTGCATTTGAGATTCCTTCATTCCCTTCTTTTCCCAAACCACCTCCTGCAAAATAAAAAAAAGTTGGGAGTCAAGAACAGAATTTAATTTTCCAATTCCAATTGTCTTGATTTAAATGGATCAAACAAAATACAATTTAGAAAAATTATGGTTTTTAACAAAGATGGGAATCTTACCTTCTTTCCAGCCATATTTTTCCAATTGCTTTCTGGCAAAATCCATTACAGAAAATTAAATGAAAGCAACAGAACTTCACAAAAACAAGAATCCAGCATGCAATTTTTTTTTCTTTTTTTCATGCAGAATCAAGGAACTCTGTGTTAGCTTCTGTTTGCCACAATAAGGGAAATTTCTGTCTATTGGATTTACATGCTCCGTATATGAATGCATTGCAATTTTGACTTTGAGGGAAAGACCTTTATACTTAACTGATCTATCAATTAGCAGTTGCCGTGGTTTTTAATGAAATAAACAGGTTGGTAGTATGATAATCAATTTATTTTCAAAATTGTACTTTATAAAGAGTGCAGTAGTGCTCGAATGGAAATCCACAGCTATGTCAATTAGATCACATTAGATCACCTGTAATAATAATGTGATTATCTAATATCAATTAATTTTTTGGATGAAAGGCATTATTATAAAGAACAGTTTCATGCTCAGTTTATATAGCTCCGTTCAACTCCATTGGAACTGTTTCAACATTTTATGATTGTGAATGTTGAATTTTTAATATCCTGAGGATTACTTCCCGTTTAATTAAACGTGGAATAAAGTACTAATCATCATTCATCATGGCACAAAAACATTGTGATAAACTGCTCAGAATGCCGGTACAGTTACAGTTTATTGAATTTAATAGTTTTATAAAATTAACGTACTTAAGTAATTGACTAAGGGTAGTCTTCCTTGTAATTTGGAACATTTGGAGGGAAGCGAAATAAAATGTCAAAGAATTTTTTTTGTTGAATCAATAAATTGACTTTATGTGTCGGTTTCTCGTTCTTTCTACATTATCAGTACAACAGTTTCTTAGTCAGTATATTTAGCTAGCTTAACTCTTAAATTTGAATACATTTTTTAATTTTTCATAAAGAGCTTTTGGGACAAGTATCCTCCTGACGCTTCACTATGTGATTTAACTCCACAAGAAAAAGTAGACGTTCGTCGTGAAATTTGTCGTCAATTAAGTGAAAAACTTCAGTGTCAAGCATTTTGTTCATCATTGGATAAACAAGCTTACATGATGGAGAAGAATCAACTCTATCGACGTCTTCAAATAGAAAAAGAAGAGAGACAACTCCAAGATTGCATGTGCAAAGTTAGTTAACCTTTTACTTTAATTGTTCATTTTCTTAAAGAGATACTCATTTTTAATCCCTGTATTTCCAGGCTGAAAAAGACAAATGTAAACGAGAACGTCAATTTCAACAAGAAGAAAATTTTGCAGAGGCACTCAGAAGACTTAAAGATGATGAAATTAGAGAGTCAGCATTCAGGTAAAGTGGTTGAAAACTTAAATTTCTTTGACATTCAATGGACAAGTACTAAATATTACTAAAAATCCTGTCTTTTTATACAGAAAACAGCTATTCAATTGTGATGGAGAACTTCGTGAGGTGGAGAGGTAATTAAAAGGCGTTTTGTGACAACACTAATTTCATAATATTATTAAATCACGGATATTGTTCATTCTGTTAACAATCTGGTGTACATTTATAGGCAAATCAGGCGAGCATACTATGCGAAAACATTGTACGCTCAGCGTCTTGAAGGAGAAGCCTTGAAATTAGAAGACAAGGTAACCTCCTTTAACATACTTTCTTTACAAACAACAAAATACAATCATAGTAAACTAAATAGTATTATTTACATAATGATTGTTCATTCTCTTTGATTTTTTTTGTTTAAAATAGATGCGTGATTTAGAGAGCTATGACATGATGATGGAAAATCTTAGAAAATTGGACGAGGGTGATGCAAAGAAACAATTGGAAGAATGTGCAAAAAAGAGAGAATACATGGTAGCTCTTAAAACTCAGATGGAGGGTGAGGCCTCCAAACAAGCTAGAAAATACGAAGAATTTCAGAAGGATAAAGAAATGATTGATGAAATTGTTGACACCATCAAAAAAGAGGAGATTGAGTATGTTCAAACATCATTTTTCTTCAGGATTTTTAAATATTTATTTGATTTTTTAAATAGTATTCTCATACTCCAAAGCCA
>JAQIVZ010002422.1:0-20984 GCA_034700945.1 Arrhopalites spinosus
AAAATCCAAACAATTAAAATTGTTCTCACCATTAATGCGTAATACTGTGTCATGGTGGCAGGTTTTCACCTGATTTCAAATTGTCTGGAGTGGTCGAAAATCGTATGAGAAGCGGAGAGGAATTCGTTTTATTTGGGAAATATTAATCGTGGAAATTAAATGAAAAGTTCAAAGTAGAAAAT
Source organism: Arrhopalites spinosus (assembly GCA_034700945.1). Taxonomy (NCBI): domain Eukaryota; kingdom Metazoa; phylum Arthropoda; class Collembola; order Symphypleona; family Arrhopalitidae; genus Arrhopalites; species Arrhopalites spinosus. The sequence continues at coordinate 183 of JAQIVZ010002422.1, forward strand.
GGTTAAACTTGCACTGCACACGATTCCACATAAGAAAAAGTCCACAGGGGAAATAAAGTACACAGAACGTAGTTTGCCCAATCAATTGTGTTTTATTGCTCAGTCATCTTCATCATAAAGAAAAGTTGGTTTTTAACTCCCATTTAAACTTTAAAGTAATATTTGTACCTGAACTAGTTAATTGTAGTCAATGAACAATAAATCACATGGCAAAGTTCATTGCCTCACTCAATGAAACACAATTGAAAAACAAGAAACTTAATTTTACAGTGTGTTCACTAAAATAGTCAAGAATTTGGGAAAAGAAATATCGTGAATGCTGTATCATTGTAATTACTGCCAAATTTATTCGAAAAATGCAAAGTTTTCTAGTGAGCACACTGTACAATAATGACCATTAAACTAAACAAAACATTTTTACAGGACAAGTGAAAATTTTTAAAATAAAAACTTAACTAGGATTTAAATGGTGGGACACGCAATGGGACGCAAACTTTGTAATTTGAGTCAATGAAAAGTAAATTTCTCCATCATGAAGCCATTTCTCAGTACTTGTGTGTCATATGATTGAGGACTGGTAAAATATTAAATATTTTTATGAACAGTTTACATTTTAAAAAGTTCCAAATTCTTTTGAGAAAAACAAGAAATGACACAAATTGAAACTCTCATTCCATCAAGTTCAAAATATTGTGATACGATACAGCTCATTTTAATATGTATAACTGAATAGAAAATATTTTAATGGGGATTACATGAAAACTATAGAAACATAGATCTTTTGAGGAGAACGAAGGGCACCGTATGGCCATTTAAATGCTTCGCCAACTCTTTCTCTTGATCTGTCACAAATTTACAATGAGAAAATTTGCAGTTGAACATTTTCTCTTCATTGAATTTCAGCCCCTTCTTCGGATTGTTTTTGATTTTAGGATGACCCTTCGTGTCACTTCCAGTTCTTTCCACTCTCTTGTCGTGAGTCTTCAAATGTCTCTTCAGGACTGTTGAACTGCAGGCAGTGGCAAAAGGGCACAAGTGACATTTAAATGGCTTCTCCCCCGTGTGCGTTCGCATGTGACCTACCAGATGATCCTTTCTGGAGAATTTCTGGTGACAAAGTCGACATTGATGAGGTCGTTCTCCAGTGTGTGTCCTCATGTGCAGAGTCAAACTAATTTTTTGGGCAGTTGTATAGTCACAGTTAGGGACTTGACATTTGTGAGGCTTGAGTCCACTGTGGATGTCCATCTCATGTCTCTTGAGGTTGCCCTTTCCTTTTGCTTTATAAGGACAGAGGGGACATTTGAAGGGTCGATGATTTGAGTGCACATGTCGTATGTGGCTCTTGACACTTTTTCTGTGTTTGGTTTTGAAGGGACAATGGGGACATTTGAATAACTTGACAGAGTCATCCATATTTTTCTTGACCAGCCGGGCGGCTGTGGGTGATGACATTTTCTGTGGGGAAAAAATGTACCGTGGACATAGCAAGGTAATTTTTTTATGAATGAAGAAAATAAATATCCATGTGAATCTCATTCCTATTTAATTCTCACCTGTATTTGATGTGCTCTAATTCTTCCATATGCATAAGACGACATGTCCAGACTCCATGTCAGGTCAAACAAATTTCAAATGGACGTTTAACTGTAGTTGTAGTTCACCACAAAATTGTCTCTAAATTCATTAATAAGCAAGGCATGTAAAAAATTGTTAGCAAAAAAAGGAGAGTGGAAGGACGGGAAAAATTTTGCCATTAAAATGATGGCATAAACGAAGGAATGAAAATAATGAATAAGGAATCCTTACCTTTGTTAATTGAAGATAGATGACCACTGTCCAGTTGAACTTTTCCTTGCGAATTTTAGTTGGAAATTGTCAATTAAATTCCGCAATTAAATTCCAATTTGGACAATGCCGTCTCTGCCTGGGGGTCATCTATAAATTATATAACGCTAAAAATTAAAATCTTTCAATTTTGCCTACCTCCTCCCACTATATAACGCTTGCTAACGTGAAAAAGTAGCTTTTAGCTTTTATAACTTGGGTACACTATTTTTTTCATTATTACAGTATTTGTAGTATTTATTTCTACCAATGTTACAGTTTATAATTTTTTATTAATGATAATTTTTGTTTTGAATTGGGTTTTTCCATTGCTTTTAGTACAGGAAACAGAGGAGTTTGTTCAACGAAAAATGCTAGTGGATTAAGCATGGACAAGACCTTTGGGTTCGCTTTGAAAGTCTAAAGCGGTTGAGCTAAAAATATTATGCCCAAAGGCTGTCTGAACCTTCCAGGTGATAAAAGTATTTTTGAACATTTTTATGGAGGGTTCCTACAAACAAAAATAACCATAGAGTAGAGGTTATATATTCTCTGAAAAATAACTAGGGTCGAACGGGGCTATTACGAACGGTGTCAATTTGAAGGTTGCCCTGAACATTTTATGATCGGTTTTTTTTCTCATCATGTAAACCAATAAGTCTTCTGAGGTCCTATTACGTTTTCAGACATGAAATGATCATTGACCAAGTCCCATAATGACAGGAAGAGAGCAAGTCAGAAATTTGTCTGCCAGAGTTTCGGAGTAGCCGTACAGAGTATGGCTCCAATGGGGTAAACCAAAACTTTGAATCATTTTTAAGAATGAATTATCACTTAATGAAGCAACTAAACAGGTTCATCAGCCTAAACGTACAAAAATGTGTCTCATGTGATCTGTAGTGACCCGTTCGTAATAGCCCCGCTTTTTTGTAATAGTGGGGCTATTACGAACATGAATCAAATATTGATTTTCGGTCACTTTTTGTCGCTGCAATAACTTAAAAGTTGGCCTAGAGATAGATCTTGACTGTAATCATGACCTGTTCATCAAAAAATTGACTGACGTCTCGGTTGACCTTTTAAAAACCACTTGGAAAATGTTCCAGCAAATTGAATGCAAAGTTCAAAAATTATGAAAAAAAACCAGAGATACAGAGGAGATGACCTGCTCAACAAGATTACCTTTTTGTGTGACCTCACAATGATCAACAGCTTGACCTCTAACGTTTTCGGTGACCTTTACAGGTTACCATTTTACTTTTTCTACTGCACTTTTGACCTTTTGTACTATACTATGGCCACTTAATTTATATTGACAGGTCCCAAAAAACATTGACCCAGGTCGTAGGTCAACCTCTTGATCATTGTGAGGTCATGCAACAGACAATATTGTTTGGTATCATCGTTTTTTCATTTTCTCTGATTTGTTTCTGAAGGTTGTAAGGCTGCGTTCAAGTTTGCCACGAGGTACTTTGCAAGCGCCCTTCTACAGGTCAAGCCTGGGCGTCAAAAATTATGTTTGATGGACAGGTTATGTTCACGTTAACAGTGCCTATCGCCCCGGCTCATGTTTGGACATTTTGTGACATGTGTTAATGAAGATTTAGTCACAATTGGAAATTTTCGTAATAGCCCCGCAAGCGTTCGTAATAGCCCCATTTTAAGGGGCTATTACGAATTTCAACTCGACGGACTAATTAATTAATTGAAATGATCCGGATGGCGAAAATGAGTTTTACTTTGCATGGTATGCTACCTAAATAGTTACTTGAAATGTACAAAAAATTTGGAGACTATACATTTCCGGCCTGTACAACGATTTAAAGTTGAAACCCTGTAAAACCCGTTCGTAATAGCCCCGTATGACCCTATTTGACCAATTTGACTACCCCCTACCCCCTAAATAACTATGGATCATAGAGGAACCTTAACTGATGCATCAAGTTTGTTAATTTATTTAAATTCGGTCAAATAATTTAAAATGGATGACCTATCACATAAGTTTCAAATTAGAGTTTCCCAGTTTTGCGTATCAATAATTTTCATATACAAAACTGAAAACTCCCTCACGCGCCAGACCTCCTCACCATCGAAACTCGAAACGGCGTTGAAGTGACAAAAATTATTCCTTCCATTTTAAATAAAGATGAAAATCGAGAATGAGAATTTATGAAAATTCAAAAGATAAAATGATGAGGATTTTTTAGTTGACCAGTCTTTTGTAGCATAAAAATAAAAGAAAATAAATTCAATCAATGGACTGTGGAAAGAAGTCGTTATTAATTTGTGCAATTTCAACGCCACTCACAGTCATCAACCTATGGGTGCCACACACTGAAAGACAGGTCCCTGGGTTGGAGCGAAAGTTCTGAGTTAATAAATGATCAATAATTAAATTAACAAGTGGTTGGAATTTCATTTAAAAATTAAGTTAAAATCCAAATAACTTAAAATATAATTTACTTTTTGTTGACTACAATTAACTAGTTGAGCCATAATTAGTACTTTAGTTTAAATAGGAGTTAAAACCCAACTTTTCCATTAATGTTTAGTGTATAAAATGATACAAGTCTTTTTTCAGTACATTGATTACAAAGCATATGCAAAAAAATGTTTTATTCAAAAATTTGCATGGAAAGTATTCCCCGTAATTTCACATGACAAAAAGTCAGCCTCCATGTCCCTGACCTTATTTTTTGGCATTTGGCCTCTAATGAGATTTTACAGAAAAGGAAGAGGGGGGGGGGCGAATTTTAAATTAAATTTTTACTCCCCTTTCAAAATGTGCACATTTAATATTTTATAGTTGGATGCACATGCAAAAAAGTGGAGAAAGTGGGTCGACGTCATTTGTCTTGATAACATGCCATCCCTCAGCTGCAATTCATGACCGTAGTGACAACTTTATTAGTATTCGTAATTTTACAAAATTTTATCCCTTTTTTCACGTCTCCAATCATCCGTTTTATTCCCTTTCTCCACTAACCATCTTCTCAGCATATAAATTTCACTTTTTTTCATTCATTTTTATTTGCAATAATTTAAAAAATTGCACAATTTTAATACTTTTATTTAAAATTCAGTTTCATGATTAAAAACACTTCAAGTTAATTAGAAAGATAACAAAATTTTACTAAACAATGTTTTTCGCAATTAAAATAACTAAGCAGACAACCTTCCAACCTACTTATTTCGCATTTAAATCTCAAGCCGAAAAAATCAGAGAACGGCGCCCAACTGAGACACAATAAAAGACAAAAATTTGTATAAAAAATCATTTTTCTGATTTTCAAAATAACAAAATGGAGGGAAGGGAAATTGTCAAGTGGAAAAAAATAGAATGTCAAAAGTAAAGGGAACAAAAAATAAAGGGAGGGTTTTGAATGTAAGTCTTATTTATATTTGTCCATGTCCACACTGCACCTCTCGGGATTGTCGCCTTTTCACCCAAAGATCGGAAGAAGAAGAGGAGGGGGGGGGGGGATGCAGTGAGGTGGAATGTTTGCATTTGCACTTGAGCACCATCCCCAAAAATTCGATAGATGTGTACAAAATACCAAAAACTCTGTGCCTCCTCACTCAAAGTCTTGTGATTGTAGAAAAGGAAAGGTTCAACACCCAAAAACCCAACTAAGGTTGATCCAAGTCAGTGGAGACAGAATTTTCTGGCTCCAACACCAAAGAATCGGAATAAACGAACAAGAAAACACAAAATACACAATAAATGCTATCCAACCGAGAGCGAGTGTACGATGGACGTCTAACGAACGATGAGCTTCGGACGAGAGACCCATTTCAAGTACCCTCCCCCAACTTTTTCAAAAAAACAAAAAACGAACAGAATTACAAGATTTAACTTGAACGCTGTTATGCAAAATTATTCTCAGTTATGAGTGAACGGCGTTAAAGTAAACGAATTTATTGAAAAAAATATTGAGTACTTAAAATAGAATAATTGGCTGTAAAATAAATTGAAAATATTTTCAAAATTCTCATACCCGCCCCACCAACGACTCTTTAAAGAGTACAAAGAAATAAAAGAGAAAGAGAAAAAAAAGCCACAAAAAAAGTTTTTTTTTGAGTCAGTGACAATTTATGCGGAATTTACTATCTTATTCTTATCTCTCTTGGGAAATGTAGGGAAGGGAACAGTTTTCTCCAACTTTCTCTCTCTTTTGAAACCATTCCCCCCTGTGTATTTCTCACTGTCTCCCCAGAGCCAAAAAAAAACTTGTCTGATTCTTTCCCTCCTTTTGTATCCCTACAGACTCTGTACACTATACATTTCTACAATGTATTCCCTCTTGTGTGACTGTCCTTAGACAAAAATCTTTTTCACAGAAAAAAAAGTGTCTTCATTCATAATCCCCCGACTTTTTTATGAATGCTCACACCTAACCTCAGGGCTCTCTTTTTTGACGACTTTTCTCATTATTTACTTTTTTTTCCCTCAACTTTCTCTTCCCAAAAAGAATTCTTTTTGAAAAAATATTTTTACCGCCAATATTTTTATCAACTCTGCCTTAGCTCTCTATTGACTTGAAAACAAGGAGAAAGTCCCACAAAGTTGGAGTTGAATGTACACCAAAGAGTAGGGAAGGAATGGATTCACATAAATTGTGAAAGTAGAGAGAGAGAAAGTCCAAATGGAGGATTTATGGTTCACCAAAAAAGAGAAAGCAAGGGGGAAACAAGTTCCTAGTGACCTCAGCTTAACATGCCTTATTAGCCAACATTAGAGAGAAAGTACAAAATGGAGTTTGACATGTTGCAAAATATTCACACACAAAAAAAATGTTTCCAAATTACAAAGATCACGTCTCTCTCTCTTTTTTGCTTTCTCTGTACAAAGATTTCCGGGAGGATGGACGTGCCTTTTTTCGGGAGGGTCGTTACCCGTTCGTGCAAAATTTCAATGGACGCTCGCCTTTTCCTCTTCCTTTTCCTCTTTGCCTCGTCAAGTGACAGGAGCGCTCAGGCTTTCCTTGGTGTTTGTTGTTTTTTTTGTGTAGTTGGGGAAAGTAGAAAGTAAGAACAACGGAGAGACGGAGAGGCGGGAGGATTATGGAAGGATCTGTTGGATTTGGGTCAAAGGGATGGGAGATCATTATTTCATTTCAATTTTGCAAAGACTACAAACATGGAGATGAGAGAGAGATGGAATTTCACAGAGACAAAAGACAACAAAACAAAGATTCCTGTCAACGCTATGGATTAAACTGGAAGAGAGAGAGAGATGGGAATATTGTAGAGATGAAATTTTCAAGAGAATCTTCTCTTCTACAAATTCTCTAAATCTCCATGAAAAGGAAGGAAACTGGAGGCTGAGGGGATTTTGAATGTTGAGGGGAGGGGGAGGGGGGAGGCCATCAGGAGCAGAAATGAGATTTGACTGTTTTGGAGTATTTTCTATATTGTTTTTTGATTAAGGGACTTTCTCCATCATGACAAAACCCAAAGTAGAGACTTACTCCACTGCCCCCCATGTTTCCACTTCCATTTCCATTTTCTCTTCTTGTCTTTCAGCTGGAACTGGAACTGGAGCTTGTTTCTAATGGAGTAATAAGGAGGAGGACAAGGAGAACGATTAGCGATTATATTAAAAAAAATATTTTCATGGTAAGGAACACAAACTACAAGAACAGACATTCATATTTAATATTTATGAGACATTTTCTCCATCTCTCTCTCTAATTTATTTTCTAGGATGAATCCATTTTCTTGGAAATTTTGAATTCATTTTCATGTTCTCATTTAAATTTTTACATTTTATTTTGATTTTTTTAACCATGAATTTTTATTAGGTAGTCTAGTCTATTCTTTTTGTTAGGGATTGATTTTTCGTTTATGTATGGAATTTTTATTTTTGTGGTGTTTCGACGCCGTTTCAAAACATTTTACTAGCTGCGGCTGTATAGAGATGATCAGTGTCAGTTTTCTTAGCTTCAAAACTCATTCTCAATAAGGATTTTGTAAAATACTGTGCACATTTTTTATTGACTTTATGGTCACGACTAGGAGTAATTGTCTCGCCATTTAAAGATGGGGACGCAAGTTAATGACTCAAAATTTTTATTTGCAAAATTGCCCAAAGGGTTAAGGTAGGGAAAGTGGCTATTAATAAGCCTAAATTGAAAGTCTTCTTTTATAAACTCAAACTTGATTTAATTTCTCGCCTCCTTTCCTTTTCACCGCATTCCTCTCGACAAAACATTTTATCAGACTTTCTCTCTCTCTCTCTTGCCGTGCAAAAGTCGGGTCATGTTTTTTATGAAAGTACATGACCCAATTTTTAACCCTTTTCTCACGATTATATTTTCAAATGGACTCAAAAGAACCCCCCAAGAAATTTGGGGTTTGTGAGTCCTAGAAAATAATTTAAATATGAATTTTATAAATAATTTGCCGCCATTTATAATTTAAAGCATGGCAAATACCATTAATTCATGATTTTAATGACTAATTATAATTTAATTCATCATTGTAGTTAGAGCTGCTACTCATTCTACAAAGCACCTATTTAATGTGAAAACCGTTATGCGTCAATAATTCAGTCAAACGGCGTTCAAGTCGTGAATAAAAGAAAAAATAAATAAAAATAATAATTTATTCTACAAGAAAAATAAAAGATTGACTGTTGGGGATGCTGACACAAGGTTGTGGGTTTATTTGCTCCCCAGATTCCCTCCATCGGGTAAATTCCCCGGGAATTAGAGTCAGCTCTTCCATCTCTTTGAGGTTCAAGAAGCGTGAGCTAATAATCTGTTTACAGAGAAAACAAGCCCCCTTCCCCCTACAATTTTTCACTTGATCACCATCCAAACAGCCTCCCCCGCCGGCATCGTCAGCACTTTCTAAAATGAGTTAACTTGGACAAATGTGACAGTCTCTATGGCGGGCTTTTTTCACATAAAAAAAGTGTCGGGGAAAAACAAACAAATTAGATGGAATCAGGTGTAGTTGAATCCCTTTGGTTTATGTTGGCCATAAATTATTTTAAAAAAATGCCTTCCCCTTAATTTATTCACTATGAAAATGGAGCCCATTTTCCACTAAAAATATGCCAAAGTCAAGCTCCAACAATTGTAAAATAAATTGCAATAAAATTTGAATTTTTGACAACTCTTTTTTTTGGCAAAAATCCAATCTCACTTATTTGAGGTTCTAATTGTCTCTGGGAATTTTTATGAGACTATCTTTGTCTACATATGGGATTCACACAATGGACTTTTTACATTTATTGTTCTCTAAGTTTTTTGAGAGTGGAATTTTTTCATTTTCATTGTGAAAAAGTGTTGCCATTTTAAGAGGGAATATTTGGAGCGTGAATTCAAATTGGGACTACGTTTATTCCTTGTTGAATGGCCCATAGCCTCATCATTCCAGGATAAAAATCCATCATCACAGGAGGGAAGAGAGAGATGATGGATGATTGATTGATTATTCCTAATCGGCAATTTCACGAGTCGCTACCATAAAGAGATAAAAAATTTTGAGGGGGGGATTGGAATCTTGATCTTTCACAATCAAGGCACTCAATGGAATAATGCATCCTATTTTGTGAAGACTCTTTCTCCCTTTTGTTATGCATGAGAACTTTTGTTCTCTTTTTTTGAGGAATAAAAAAATTCCGGGGAATTGATGAAGTGAGACTAATCTTACCCCCCCCCCCCCTCACCCGTTTTCAGTTTTTTTTGCCTTCATTTCGTTTACCTTTGGGATATTTTTAATGAGGTAATGTCAATTTTTGAATTTAGTGGATGCAGAAATTTTATTTTCTTTACACAAAATGCTAGACACTTTCACTATGTGGTGAATTTTATCAACGAGTCGTTAAATTTCGTAGGCGGCGTCAAAGTACAGGAATAGAGTATGAAATTAAATTATTTTTTATTAATTTAAATTAATTTAATTTAATTTTATTTAATTTAGCTTCAAATTTAAATTAATGTAATACAAAATTGTGTGTGAGTACAGGCAATAAAATAAAAATCATGACAATTGAACAAGATGGGAATTTATAGGCACTTGAATTATGATCATGTGACTTATTTGTTTTAGTAGGGTCAGCTGGACCATGACCTGGAAAGAATGGCGCTGTAGCCCAAGGTTCAAAATCATCTAAAATTTTAATTGATTAATTATTTGTATTTTCGAAACAATTAAATGTTAATTTATTACCATCAGATCTCTTTCGTAGGAAGCATTTAATTTGAAGACAGTAATCTGTATTATTTTTGTACAAAATTGGGATTAAAGTGCAATTGTGACCATTAAAGTACTCTGATTTTTTGCAAGTCACTTCCTCTCCAGTTTTTGATCCAGTACAATTAAAGTAGACATCACAATTGAAGGGAATTGGAAACTTTCCTTTTTCTTGACAATCCTCTTGATTTTTGACGAATTTAATCTGTACAATTATTTAAATAATTAATAATTGGCTTAAATTTATTTGTAATTACAAGTACCTGGTCACAAATCTCATGAGCCACAATTTGATAACCAAACCAAGTTAAAATGAAAATTAATAATATTGACATTTTAAATCAACTACTTCCTGCTTGTTTGCAGGAACGAGCTAACGAACTGAATGTGAATTTTAATGGTGATTTTATTTTTAAATATTTGTTTCCTTGTGGTTCTTGGACTGTAATTACAAATGGGGTTTTTTTAATGTACCAATTTTTACGCTTGCGAATTTTTTTTGAGTCAAAGGATTATTTAAATGAGAAATAAAAAAATTTGCCAATTTCAACTACCGAATTGTGTAATTCCTAGTAAAAATTATTATTTTATTTTGTCAAACGTTGACGCCACTCGTCGATATTGTCAACATTTTTGTGATGAACAATCTACAGATTTGTCAGAGGAGTCACCGTTTAATTTTGCATTTTTTCTTGAAAATTATTGACTAAAAAATAAAATGCGATCCCTCATTCCTCAACCTTCCTCCTCTCCCGTTTTTTTCATTTCATTGAGTGAAATATAGAGAAATGACCAAACTGGGCACAAGCTGACCATTGAGTTTTGGGTTTGTGAAAAAAAAGAGATTTTTCTGGCTTTCTTTCCCAACTGGAGAAATCTCTTTGAGGTTAATTCATCACTTTCTCTCTCTCAAAAAGAGAAACTCATCGAGTTGAGACGGGAAAAGTACGCCCAAATTGATAACGTCTCCCTTTTTTTTCTCTTTCATTCCTTCCAAATTCCCACAAATCCTCTTTGTCTCTGTCCCTCCTTCCTTTTTTCTATTTTCAATTTAACCTCTGACCTCCCTCCACTTAAAATTCAAAAAATATTCTTTAAATTTTACACACAAAAATAATTTATTTAAACGCCGTTTATCAATTTTTCATCAGTTAAGTCCGACACCTCTTAGGAGTTTCCTCCGTTACACTTTCTTCATAGAAAGGAGATGAAAATAATTGCAAAAATCTACGCAATAGAAATTTTAATCAAAAACTTTTTTTTCGCACAAATAATCTCTGTCCATTCAAACTCTCAAACAAGAGAAGGACAAGCGGATATGATGAAATATTTGCAACTTTCCCCAAAAAAAGGAAGCTCCCATCTCTATAGATGGGAAAAGGAAGTGAAAGCGTGAGAAATTCTGAAAATTAAACTCTCCAACTTTCACCAGCTCTCTCAAAAGAAAATTCAACATCCAGCTTGACCAGCACATTTTCACCATTTTGAATTCACAAGATGAAAAGCATCTGAGTAATTTCAGCAGGAAGAAGAGGAGGGGGGCATTTTTCAAGTTGCGTGGAATAACTTTGAAAAAAAACTTTTAGTTCATTTTGAACCTTTTTTTTCTTGTACTAGAGAGAGAGAGGAAATCAGTTGTGGGCGTTTGTGCGTGTATATTTTTCAACTTTCTCCTTTTTGCGATATTTAATCTTCTCCTCAGCTCTCTCAACCTTTGCCAGTGGACCAAAAAAAAGAAGGAAATAAATCGATCCTAGTTAATAGCAACTTTTTCATCCGTTTGAGCACAAAGAATTTCAACGTGGTCATAGCCTCTCAGAGGTACCTCAGGCCCAGAATTTCTCTCAGAATCCTTCCCATTGTCCTCATTCTTCAGATCGAGGGGGGTTTTTTTTATAGAGAAAATGGACTCGCAAACTAAATTTTCTACGTGGGTATAAAAAAAGGGATGACATATGGAGCAGTGTAAATGCCTTCTTTGAGCCAATTTCAATGGACCAAATAAACTGACTAGTGAACCATAACAAAAAGCAAAACGTGTTTTTTTTGAAGGGAGTCGTTAAATTGCCAAAAAAAAGATTTTATTGTAAATATTTTTTTTATGTAAACTTTTTTTTTTTGCAATTGGAAATTATAAAAAAAATTGAAATTATTTTAATGGACTTGAACGCCACTCGCTTATATTTTATTTGACATGTTGCGTCCACAACAGAGAAGAATGTTTGGTATTGAATGGGTAAAATGGTTTATTTTTTTTGAGAGAGAAATTTAATAAAATTTGCATGTGTTAGTATAGATTTAAAAATAAATTTTAAAAATAAAAAGGAAAAGTTGGTCATTAAATTCAAGTGGAAATTGGAATAGACCACTTCAACTCAATTGAGTTGGTCCATTTAGTTTTTGTAAAGGTAATAAAATGGTAATGAAATTGAGACTGAGAGACGATATCCATGATGAATAGATTTTTGACTTGTGATTTCTCCTACCTTTCGGTCACTTTCTCTCTCTTGTAATGTTCCACAGAGAAGGAGAAGGGAAATCAAATATGGGAGTAGTAGCAAAAAAAAAAAGAGAAAGAATGTTTAATGGTCTGGAACTAAGGGAATGGTCCTTTCCCAATGGAATACGAAACAAATTTTTTTTGGAGAGAGAGAGAGGGGGAGAAGCTCCAGTAAATTTCTTTGTAAAAAATAGCGAAATCCAAACAACAATGCACGTATACCTATAAAAATGGACAGGGGCATACACACAAACTCGTCTGTCGTCATGCTTCACGAGATTTGGCAGCATATGCTCCCCCCTCTTTTATTACCCTCTCCTTTTTTTGTGTATTCTCTCAATAAAGTTGGAATGAAAGAGTGGAAATCATTTTCAAAATATTTCGAAATTTTCTCAAATTTTTTATTTTCAATCACAGAAAGAACACAACGAAGGAACCTACTCCGACAACGAATTCCAAAAACTGAAACTATACGACTGAATGGCGTTCAAGTTGAACATAATTTTTAGTAAAAAAGGGGGAATTATTTGAATGGTAAATTTATGGGCAATTGTTTCAAGAGACACAAAATCTGTCACTCCTCTACAAATAATCCCGCCAAAAAAGAGGGGAGAGTGTCAACGACATTTTGGTAAGTGATGGAGGGAGAGGGGGGTATTACCTGGGAGTATAATTTCCGAGTGTGAGTGTACATGTCTTGATCCTCCCTATAAATATGCCCCATTCCTGACATTCACGGGCATCTTAACTTATCCCTTATCGAAAATCCCCTCGTCCCAAGGAACCCCTCCCCCTTATCCTACTCTTTTCTTTTTTTCCCCTTTGGTTCTTTTTTTAGAGGGGATTTATGCCAGCCAAGGTTAAATCACAAGTCTGACTCTCCCTCTGTTCAAGTCTCGCGTATAATTTGAGAGTTAGTAGGCAGAAATCCTTGTTTTAATTTATGGGAGTAAATTACATAGACTCTGATTTTGCAATCTTTTTTTTGGCTACAGACAATAGACAATGGAGAAGATGGAGAATAGTTTTTCATGGAGGAAACTGGGTCACTCAGTGACCTCTCCAGTCTTCGTGTATAAGACTTTTTTTGGGAGAGTGTGTTGGTTTAATAGAAGAATAAAGAGGGAAAGAAAAAATTCAAAGTGATTTAATGATTTCATAAATCACTCCATTTTTTCCATTCCACGTCCATGTTCCGCCTATTTCCTTAAATTCTAATAATTTTTTGTCTATCCACCACACCCGTCCCTTCATTTTGTATTTGTAGGGGAGAGGAAATGAATAAGATTTACTTTTTTTAGTGGAGACTATACAAAGAATAAATTTACAAGGTGATGAATGGACATTTTAATCATTTGATTTAAATTTTATTATGATTTTTTAATCAAGTGTCATTTTATTTTGATTATTTTAATTTTTAATTTTAAACTCATTATTTTTCAAGGAAATAAAATTTTATTTCATTTTTTGTACAAGTTGAACGCCGTTTTGTGATTTATTTTAATGGGGACCTGACAGACAGTACAAAAGGTGACAATTAAATTTTGAATTTTACACTTCTGAGATGATACAAGTGTTTAATTAATTTGACATTCCATGTCATTCCGATGTACACCCAATACAAAAAAATATTGAATGAATGGCACCGAATCTTTGAGGTCTTTTATTTTAATTCGGCAACTTCTACGCTGGTCACCTGGAAAGACATAATGGTTGGCTTTATATTAATTCACACGTTTTGACGTATGGTCTTCTTCAGTCGAGTTTGGAATTGAAATTCCGTCTCATTAAATTCTTATTTTGCTAAATAATTATAAAATTTGGTAGTTTTTTTTATCGTGACTAATTCATATTATTATATATAATTCAGATTTGACGATTTAATTTGATGATTAAAAAATAAATATTTCTCAAAAAACAATTGTCAAAAATCCCAATATTTTTTCACATTCAAAATGTTTCCCTTATTGAAAAGATTCTAAGAAACTGAATGCATTTCTTGCCAAGGGGCAAGGGGGTAAAAATGTCAGGTTAAAATTTCTAAAATTTTGTGCAAGACGATAGAGCTATAGTAAATAAACAATTTAATTATTCGTTTTCACACATTCGTATTAAATATTTTATTTAAGTGTCCATTTTGTCATCGGCCTTTTCATACGAAATGAGCACAACGTTGTATAAAAACAAGAACGGCGTCCAACTCGTTCAAATATCTCGTAAACAATTCCGCCCAATTTCTTCCATTTATAAAAAAAAAAGTTGAAAAAAAGAATATGAGGAAATGGAATGGAAAAGAAAAACATTGAAAATAAAAGAGAGAGAAAATTTTTAAAGGATTGAATGGAATTGGTAAACTGCTTGACAAGAAAAGGAGAAAGAAGGGGGGGGGGGGAGAAAATGTGCATGGATTTCAAATATTGGCACATATGACACAACACAAGATTCCAATTCAAACCTTCCACTCGACTGACTCTCTCAACCCCCATAAACGATAACTAACTAACAATGTATTTTCTCCCAAACCCATTTCAACGTACGCCCCATACAAAACTGTAAAAGGGAAGGGAAGGATGGGGGGGGGGGATAAAGAAAAGGAGATTTTGTAAATGCATCCATTTAGTGGATTTCTTGGGGGGTCCCAGACTTTACAGGGGGAGGAAGAGCCTGTTTATGGTTTATTCCCATGCATTTTCTTCCCTTCATTTCTTTTTATTACTTTTTCACTCGTTTTTTGCCGCAGTGCCACTCCACACTACACAGTAAATATCCTCATATTGTGTACACATGGAAAGACACATTGCTTTCGCATGTGCTTTCCCTGACACCACACAAGAATTGTTGTCCATTATTGCACACTTTCTCTTTCTACACCGAGAGAGATGGTAAGGGCCCACGTCAAAATTTAAATGGGGGAGGATGGGGAATGTATTGAGGAGGAAGAATAAAATGGAAAATTATTCACATTTACACATTCACATTAGAATAGAAACCATGTAAAAAAAGGACGTGGGAGATTTGCAATGGGACATGAAATGTCTTGCAACAAAATATTGAGGGTTCACTCTTGGATTCTCATATTTTTTTGGGTGTTGTGTAGTCTACAATTTCATTTAAATCAACATTTTTGTCTCATTATTTTTTTATTTGTCCTCTCGCAGAGCATCTTGTGGTTTGGAAAAATACTACCTGTAAGTATGTTTCGGACTCGGCATGCCAAAATGACTTAAACG
The DNA here is from genome assembly GCA_034700945.1 of Arrhopalites spinosus. NCBI lineage: Eukaryota > Metazoa > Arthropoda > Collembola > Symphypleona > Arrhopalitidae > Arrhopalites > Arrhopalites spinosus. The sequence goes on from JAQIVZ010002422.1 coordinate 15,945, forward strand.
GCGTTAAAGTTACAAAAATTAATTTGGAATTTTATGAAATTATAAATATTTTATGCAGGTAAGTCATTTGAGTCAGCTGATGCATAAGAATGACCTTGACTTTATTTTTTATGAGTGATTGCTGCTCTTATGTGTCCATGTCTAGTTTGTAAATGCATTACTGGAATTAAATAAATTTTTGTCATTTAATTTTCATTCTGGAATTAGTTTGCATAGAAAATGTTGACTTGCGTTGTTCAACTTGGACGCCGTTCACAAGGCTTTGCACATTTTTAAGTGAACTACTTCTCAGGTATGCTTAACAGGCAATTGTCTTGTGTTTTTAGCTCTGTATCCCCCCATTGGCAACAATTTAGCAATCAGAACTGCCCACGACAATTAGGAACAATCAAGGATTTTGACAAAAGACAAAAAGTGAAGTGATGACACTGTCTGAATTGGGAAAACTGTGCACCTTGAATTGACAAGCTTTCAATGTCACTGTCACTCTCTAATTTTGGAGCCTCAAAATAAATAAAAGATTATTATTATCCACAATGAACATGGAGGAGGAGGAGGAGGGAGGGGAATAGAAAGACGCAAGAGAAAGAGGTGTGAAGTGGGCCAGGTGTTGTGGTTCCATGAATAAACTATTTTATAATTTGTTTCCCACTCAAATAAAAAGAAATTCATTGTACAACTCTTGAAATGGTGTCACAAAGAAATCTAATTTTTACCTACAATCATTGAATGTGACACACACAATTTAAGACATTTCTACACAGTGAAAATAAAATTGTTTGTCCAATGGACAATCCCATCAAAAAATCTTTTCTTGTCCCTTCAATTTCAATCTATAATTTGTTTTCTTGCAAAAAATACAAAAAAGTTTTTATTCTCCAATTTTACGTCGAAATTTCAAGTTCACTAGACGAATTTTATTTTGTTTACTGAGACACTCGACGTATCACGGCTGATTTTTTATTTCATTTTCTATTTTTCGACGACAATCAACATGGCTTTAGTACTTTCTTAAGTATGGAAACATAAAGGGAGTAAAATTCAAGAATGGCGTTCAACTTTACCAAAAAAAGGAATTACGTACACAACGTCAAAGTGCATTAAAAGTGAAAATATTATTTTACTAAAATTGAGAATTTGAAAATGACGACAGTGTCATTGACCGAAGTGACGAGAGAATTGAATAAAAATGGACTCTCATTAAAGAAAAAAAGATTTCAACCAGAGAACATGCCCAATCCTGTAGACATTTTTTTGGGCAAAACAACTTTTGTTTGTCCTCATTCAAAATCTTTGACAGAAATTTCAAATCAAGATAATTTACTTGGAAATTTTAAATTATTTTTATTATTTGGTAAATTCATTGGTCTCATCCCCATCCAAGGATTTTTTCAAAATAATCCACAGGAATTAAAATTCCGGTAAATTTTACTCGTTTCAACGCCACTCTTTATTTTTTTCTCCTCTCTACACTCAGAACAATAATCAGTCAGAGTAACTTATTCTTCGTTTTTTATTTAATTGTCAAAATCCCAGTTTACAAAAAATCAATTTTATCAACCAGATATATTCAAAAAATAAATTATTTTTTTTAGAACACGAAGCAGTCCATCCATCTTGAGTTTGATAATTTGTGCCCTCCTCAGTGCCAATGTGGTTGCTGGTGTCATTGGACTTTATTATCAGGGAGCTAACAGCGCTGCAGAATATGCCTGGGCACCTGCCATGGCCGCCTTTTATGGCAATGGTTTCTTTTTGTAAGTTTATTTTTCAGTTTACAAATATGGTTGAGCGGCATTTTTTAAAATGGTGGTTATTTTATTAGGTATGTATTTTTCTACCGAAAAAGTGAGCGCTTAATTGAAATAATAAAGAAATGGAATGGGTTGCAATTGGAATTTACTGCACCCGATTTAAATTTGTATCGTGACGTCAATCTCATTGCTGGCTTCATTTTGACCTCTGCTATTCTTGAAAATGCTTTTGGTCATCTCCGATTTTTTCCTTTGATTCAGCATTCAAAAGGTATAAAAGAAAAACGACATAAATAATTTAAATGATATTTTCAGGATTTAATTAAAATTAATTTTTTTAGCAGAAGGGTCTGAAAGTAGCGAGAATGAGAATTCAACAGCCCTCGAGATTTATTATAATCGAAGTCATGACAAATGGGCCCGACTTGTACCTTACAATCCCATAATGGCGATTTATGTCTTAATTAGTAATAAATTTGCACTCTATGCGTGGAATTTCATGGACATAATCATCGCCATTTTTGGTAGGACCATCTACTTTAAATTTAAAGTTCTTTATTTTCAAGCTGAAGAAATTCTTTTTAGGAGAAACTACCATTCACAATTTGGTACATTTAAAACAAATATTTTTTCAAAATTTGGTGTAAAATAATAATTAATTAAATTATTGGGATTTTGGCTTGGTAGATACAACAAAATGGCGGCAATTGACTGCAGATCATGAGACTTTGATGAACATGCTCTTTGATATTGGCAATCTTTTGTCCCCTCTCGTCTTTGTGTCTTACTCAATAAATATTTATTACATTTGTCTACAGGTGAGGATTTAAATAATTCGTTTAATTGATGAAAATATATTTTAATTATTTTAATTTAGTTGTACCTAGGATTAAGTCCTGCTGCAAATAATAATACGATTGCTGCCCTCTATGCTGTGTGGTCATTCCTACATTTGATAGCTCGAATTTATATCGTGTCCATTTGTGGGGCTCGATGTAATGATTGGGTTCATCGAATCAAACTTTTATTTCGGAGATGCCCCAACGAGGCCTACATCACAGAGGTGACAATCTAAATCTTATATTAAAAAATTACTGATTTATTGAGGAATTTAATTCTAGGTGGAGAGGGCCGAGAGATTTGTGAGCGTGAATGAGATTGGATTGACGGGTTTGGGCTGTTTTGTCATTACAAAGCCGTTGATTTTACAAGTGGTGGGGGTCGTCTTCACTTTTGAGATTGTTCTTTTACAAGCAGGACAAACCATGTTGGGAAATGGGACCACTGGCAATCCGGCCAGTTTGTGCAAGACCAATTGAATAACTGGAAATTATTTATTTTTTTATTTTAATGTGAGTTGTGGTGGTAGTGGCAGTGGAAATTGTATTTTGGGAATAAATGTGGAGAATTAAATTAATTTTGGGGAATTTTATTGAATAACATGGATGCCACTCTGCCTTTACATTGACCACATTGGCTATTAAGTAATCGAGTTTGCCTGATTGTTTCGTGGTAAAAAATTTGAAAAGAATTTGAAGTTAAATAAGATTAGTCAACCAAGACCCTAGTATGAATTTTTAAAAATGTGGAAAATAAATTTTATAAATTAAAAGTTGTTTTGCATGAATGAAACTTGCTTCAGCCAGCAAAATATAATTACTGTACAAATATTGGGTAACTTGTTGATGGAGGAGTTGCCTATGAACGATAAACTTTTATTGCATGAATTTCAAACAAAAGAATAATTAACAACGATCAGAATTTAATCAAGAAGGGACAAATGACAACAATAATTCCAATAGAAATTGCTTAAGAATCATGTCAATAAATTCAAAATTATGTAAACTCGTACAGGTACACAACAGATGGGCATATGAATCAAAAAAATATAAATAACAATGCAATATTTCCATGAAATAAATTACATGAAAATCATGGAGAGTCTTTTAAGGAGAACAAAGGGCAATTGATGGCCATTTAAATGCACTGCCAACTCTTTCTCTTCATTTGTCATGAATTTACAATCAGAAAATTTGCAATTAAAAATTTCTCCTTCATTAGACATAAGCTTAATGGAATTGTTCTTGGCCTTAAAGTGGCCCTCCTTCTTCTTCTGCTTGTTAACTCTAGTTCTTTCCACTCTCTTGTCGTGAGTCTTCAAATGGATCTTCAATCGTGTTGAACTGTGGGCAATGGCATAAGGGCACAAATGGCATTTAAATGACTGTTCCCCCGTGTGCTTGACAATGTGGACCCTTAAAGTTTGAGCAGTAGACCCTTGATAGTCACAAAATGAACAATGAAAAGGTTTCTCCCCACTGTGAGTCCTCAAATGGAGCTTCAAACTGAGGGAATATTTAGACTTAAAGTTGCACTGGTCACATTTAAAGGGTTTATTTTGAGAATGAATCTTGAGATGTCGTTGTAAAGAGGAGTTTCTCTTTGAAGCGTAGGGACAAAGATGACACTTGAAATTCCTCTCTTTTGAGTGGACCTGGGCCATGTGTTTTTTTATGTCTCCACGATGTTTACTCCGATAAGGACAAAGAGTGCAAGAAAAAGGTTTGACCTCTTCGTGAATTTTCATGTGACCCACCAAGTTTCTCTTCTGTCCGAATTTGTGGTGGCAAGTTGGGCAGGGAAACTTCTTCTCCTTCGTATGGACTACCTCGTGAAGTTTCAAAAGATCATTTCTTGTTGTAGAATAGTCACAACCTGGGTGTTGACATTTGTACGGGCGTTCGCCCGTATGACGCCTGAAGTGAATGACAAGACTACCGTTCCTGGCAGAAGAATAGTCACACATGTGACACTGAAAGGGCTTCTCTCCCGTGTGCCTTCTGATGTGAGCTGCGAGATGGGCCTTTTGGGTGAATTTCCGTCCACAAAGATGGCATTGATGAGGTCGTTCTCCAGTGTGTATCCTTATGTGAGAGGTCAAACGACATTTATGGTCAGTCGCATAGTTACAATTATTATAGGAGCATTTGTGAGGCTTGAGTCCACTGTGGATGCTCATCTCATGTTTCTTGAGATGATTCGAGTGAATGTAATATGTGAACTTTAATACTGTGATGGTATTTGAATTTGAAGGGACAATGTGGGCACTTGAATACCTTGCCATCATCCTTCGTGGTGAGAGAGGGGACTTGTTTTTGTACATTTCCGTCATATCAAAACCATGATATGAATGAGGGGGGGTTTAGCTTCGCCCATACCGTCAAACTTCGTACACAATACACGCTCTATTAATTAAAATTAAATTTAATTATAATTGTCGTCAACT
>JAQIVZ010002423.1:0-20982 GCA_034700945.1 Arrhopalites spinosus
CATACTGACAGAAAATAACTTTTAATAATAAAAAATTGTGACATTAAATTGTACCAAATTTTATGACATGAGAATTAATTATGTATGCACTGTTCATACAGAAAAGAGGCCACCCTCAGATTGTACTGGCAATATTTACGAGGCTATTATGAGTGACCATTCAACATCTCCATTTCCGGATGGTCAAAGTAATTTGAGTGGTGAAGGGGAGACACTAGTAAATCATTTAATTAAAGAAACAAAAATATTTAAATGGCTCAGTGATTTTACAACTATTATGTTCCGTAGGACAAGGAGTTTCACTACGTAAACACACCAACTCAGTTTCAGCTAGAAATTCCATGGGACGAGTGGAAGCAATTTTTACCAGAAAAAGATGGTAGCAAGTGTCTGAAAAAAGGGTGGACAGTCAGGATACAAGACCACGTGAAAAAATTTAATAAATATTGTGTATTAAACATAAACTCACACAAAGTTCATGTCAATGCCGGGCCAGGTAAATCCTACTTTACCGCTGTGGGTTATTGCTCACATGGGCACTGTTTTAAATTCAAATTGCAAGCCATGACACCAAATAAATTGGGATCCATGGCGCAAAGGATTGTGGTGGTCATTTCTGTGAGGTAAGTTACGTTGCAAAAAGTATTTAAACAAAAAATGTTTGCCAAAATAGAACATGGTTTTGTTTATTTTTCTACAGCGCACTAGGAACATTTTGTCATGAAAAAGGAGTCTCAAAGTCAAACAAACTTCAATTTCAAAAAAGGCGGGATTTAGGGGCGGTTTTAAAACATCGCCGATCAGGGGCTGTGACTACAGAAATTCATGCACAAGCAGACATGGAGGCCGTTCGACTTGGTAACCATACTAGCCTTCCAAGACGGCCAAATATACGTAAAATTGGCTCAGAGGTAAAAAAATTGACATCGCAATATTTTTATTTCCGTTGAAAATCTCAATTAATCATGTTCCTTCAATTATTATGAAAACATTAGGAGCTCCAGCGCGGGGACTTGCACCCTGACCCTGTGAATGACGTCATTGAATGGATCCGTCGAGAAAGAAAACTTAGTAGACCATTTATAAGATCACCACCAGTGTTTCCAGTGGTGTACTTTTCTGACAGGCAACTAGAGATCATGCATGAATTGAGACAAAATTTTCAGCAGTTGACAGTACATTTAGATGCCACTGGAGGGTTGATTAATCCTTTGCCAGAATTTTCAACTACAAAAGAGCCTTATATAAAGCCAAAGCCATTTGTCAACAATTGTGAAGGAGGACCAAATTTTTTTTCATTTGATCCCCTTCTTCCATTGATGAAAGTGTACAGTGAAACCATCGACTGTTCGTACCACGGTAAAATCAGTGAGGACATTGTTGGGGTTTCTCAGTATGAACGACGAACAATGACACAAATTTTGAAGCATATAAATAGCAAACATACTGACTGGCGATTTCATTGTCCAAAGGAAGACTGTGTCCTTCGACCCACAAAAGAATTATCTCTGCCAAGTTTGTCTCCATTACTATTTCTAATTTTTTATTTAGCTGAGGAAACTAACCTCAACAATGTACCCAAACAAATTAGCATTCTCGGAAATAACTGCCGGTTATTTTCCGCAACCCTCATGACTCCGGGTCACTTTGTTTCTGTTTATCCATATGAAAAACATTGGATACTTTATGATGGTTTAGCTACAAATTTTGAATTTGCCACCCCCATGCCCAATTACGTTTCAGTTCCCATGGTCTGGTATGTAAGGACTTAAGGAATATTGAGGAGATGGCACTTACTCATTATAATGAGGAATGTTGAGATTATTAAATATATTACAAGAAATCTTTTGTTATCAAATTAGATTAAATTACAATGAGTCACTGTATTTAATATGATTTGTTGTTTTCATTTACTTGTAAAAACTAACCCAAATATTTTTAATTTAAATTTATATTTAAATAAATTTTTACAAGATTAAATTATATACATTAAATGGGATGATAAAAAATAAATAATGATTGGACATCAATGATCTCATTTTGCATACATGTGTAGTTGTGGTTTCATTGAGGCAAAAAGGGAATGCTTGTTCTTGGTAGAAAATAAAATAGTTTATTTGTAAAAAAAATAATGCCTTTTTTAATTTACATAGTCCAATTTTTTTAAAAATATTCCTTTGGACAAATACCGAAACTGTTTTGTCTGTTTTGGGTATATTAGACCAGGTCCATGACTGAGGAGGGTAGGTAGTCATAAAATCGTAAAATTATTGGGATGGGAATCTTAGGAAATCTTGGCTGCCGACTTCACACGCTCAATCGACCGGGACGTTGGCCGCCAACTTTATGCTGCCTATTTAGTTAACTATTTTTCAAAAAATGCAAAAACAATTTTTCAGGAGAATATATGTGATCGTGGTTGAGAAACTGTAGTAAATCGTCCACAAATATGTCATCAAGCTGCCCGGAAAATTCCAGCACTTGCCTCATACTGGCTTTTAGCCCATGTTACAAATTACAATTAACTTGTGGCATTATCACAAGAAATTCAAAATCTTTAGTTAATTTTATTTCAGATGGACTTGGGCCTTCTCCGAACAATTTTTGAGTCAAAACTTGTGACGTCATGATGACGTCGTCATCATTTTTCCAGAAAGGACATTTTCTCAGATCCAACCACAAATAAACATTTCATTTAAACTGTCCTTCTCCAACAATTCAAAAAATAACATTATATTTCCAAATTAGGATTATGTGAACATTTAATGTTATTTACATTTAATTAAACCAAGACAAAAAATATTTTTATCAAATTTTAAATTGGCTTTGTCATTATTTTCTCTCCTTTTCATAAAATAATTTTTTTGAACCTCAAACCCCAACCGAAGTCCCTTCAGCGTACAACAAATTTTTCCTTCTTTTTTAACAAAAATGAAGAATTTACAGAATGTTCGAAATAATTTAAAAAACACACTAATTTTTATTTCCAAACCCATTCCAAAAGTTAGTTCAGCTGCTCCCCCAAGATTAAATAATTTCTTAGTTAAAATACCAGCACCAACACTTAAATGTTGGTTAAAATTCTACACTAAATTATTCTCCCTTGTAAAATGTTCCCCATTTAAATTCAATCATGAGACGGACCAATTAGAAGAGGGAAATTTTCTCCATAAAATAATTTGGATGATGGTCACATTCATTTTGGGTGGGCGGTTTCTAGTGGGATGGGGTCAAATTTGGATGATTTCATTTGGGGATTACTTGGACAGTATTGTCGATTTATTTGACGATCACCCGCCATTTTACCGGAATTATCTTTACTATATTTTCCCAGAAATTCTTTTAATTTTTAGTCTCCTTTTTCAGTTCAGTTTTCTCTTTAAAACAAAATTTTACGTCTGTTACTTTAATCAGTGTCTAAATCTCAATACAAAATTCTCAGGTAAATTAATTAATTGGTAAATTAATTTTTTAAATAATTTAAATTTATTTGCAGCTAAATTCTTGAACTGTTCCACCATCTATGAGGCTAATGGACAAACTTGTGGAATCCATTTAATTTGTCACGCCATTTTTCTCGTAATTTTTGTTGGTACTCCAATTTGTTTCGTGTGGGCAGAAATAAGATGACCGGCGGGGGTTTTATTTATTCAAAATTGGTTTTGGTATCAAAATCCGGAAATTTTGGTGTACAATTTATTTTGTATTATTTTTGATTTTTTTCTCATTTCCTATTTCGTGATTGGTCTCTTTTTTATTGCTTTCATTCTTATTTTCCCTTCAGCCGCCATTATTCGTGTGGTACAGCTTTTGCGGTAATTTAATTATTTAATTTCATTTTAATATTTTAATTATTTCAAATTAATTGTTAGATTACAACCCAAAAAAGAATTGAAAATTCTCGTTGGCTTCTACCGCCAAATTCAAATTGTGATGGATAGTGGATTTGAGGCAATAAATTATTTGGTGGTGACAACCTACCCACCATTTCTATTGGTAATGATGACCATCTTGAATTATTGGACAATCGTGACCATTCAGGCTATAGACGAAAGTGACTTGGCCACCATTTTTGGGTATGTTGGCATTCCCATTGTCTACGCCATCTTGGTTTTGGTTTGGCAACAATGTGTGAGGAGATGCGAGCAAATTTTTTGGGGGGCTGAAAAGTTTGTACAATTTGCTGGAATTCATGGAAATGAAATTGAATTGGATCGGAGGGAATTTCAGAGGGAGGTTTTGGCTTTACGGCCATTGCAAATTGAGGGTGGGAGTGGGCGGAGGATTGGCAAAGGGACGTGGTTTGAATGTTGTCAATTTATTGTTTGCTGTATTGTCCATGTCTTACTGCTTTTGTTTTAAATTAATTTAAAATAAATTAAATGTATATGGACATTCGGAATAGCCTCATAAATGTTAAATTGTTTTTCTTTTGTAAAATTGTTTTCAATTATACTGAATATATGTATAAATGTATTGAAAATATAAAATGTTGTCTTTGGTAAATTAGTTAGATTTAACTGTAATTACAAATGAAATAAACTGATGTTTTCAAAAAAAATTGATTATTTTTATTTGTAAATACATACATTTCAAATTGAAAAAGTTTAATTAATTTCATCTGTAGTCTTTAGCATCAATTAGTTCTGCGGACGAGAATCTCATAATTTTGTAAAACGAGGCTCCCTCTACCATCACAAACGAGGAGACCACCAAAACGAGAGGAGACACTCCCCACTACAATTTGACCCTTATGAAATCCCCGTCCAATGTACAACCATCCCACATCTTGACTTTTTTGGTATGCTCCAGGAATGGCGTTGTCCACAATGGTCCCTTGATTACTTGTCACCCATTCCACTTCCGCTTCTTCCATCACCAAAGTCTGTACCACAATCTCTTTATTAATCTTCAAAAACAAATCACAAATTTAAATGACGCGGGTGCAATTTTACCTGATATTCATATGTAGCTGCAGTCAAGTTATTGTCGGCTCCAAAGAAAAAACTTTTATCTGAAATGACCTGACCTATCATGACCGTCTCCCAGCAAGTCTCTCCACTTGCGCTACGTGCCACATAAATGGTGTTGCCCTTTTGATCTCTACCTGCCTTAAGACTCCCGGTGGGTATTCTCTCAATTCCCGCCTTGACCCACAATTCTTGTGCTGGACAAAATGGTAAAAAACAAGGTATAAAATTATTTAAGGATCAATTTAAATTCAGAAAATTTTTGAAATACATTGAGCTCCTTGGATTTCAACAAATTGGTGACCTTCCAAATGACCTTTAGAAGCTTTACATTCCGAACAAAAATCAAAGTCCCCACATGTCACGCATTTAAAACGGGTAGTACTAATCCCATTGGAACACCCGTTGCAAATTACTCCCGGGTGACTTTTATTTGGTTTTGAGATGACCTCATCGTCGGATTGGTAGTCATCAGCCTCGACCTCAATTTTGATGTTGCGCAAAAGTCAAGTTTTTTACGACCGTGACGAATGTATCGAATTCCAGTTTTAGTGATATGACAGCCATCGCACGTAACGCCCGGTTTGTTATTCCATTTAATGGCTGAATTTAAATATTTAAATTAATTTTATTGTTAATTATTTAAGTAATGGTCCAATTTTTAACATTACAATTAAAGTATTTAAACAACGATTTAATTGTACTAACTTTTTACTCTCATTTTTCGCTCTCCGTGAGGCGGTGTAAATTTCTTAAAGACATTAAATTTGAAATAACTTTTAAACATTCCCACGCTACTTCTTGACTCAAATTTTGAGAGAAAATTTCATTTGCTGGAGAGAAGATTTAAACTTGATTTAAATATTCTTGAATAATTACAACGTAATTACAAAGTTTCTCTGGGAACCTTTTGAAGAGTGCGCCAAAGTTTAAATCAATTAAAATTAGAAAAATGTATTGTGACTGTGACAGTACCAACAAAGATGGAGCTGCTTAATGTTCATTTCCTTAAGAAATTTAGTGAGATTCTCCATCAAATTGTGACCCAATAAATTGACCATGTCACTACTTGCACAACTACATGACAAGACAAGTGACACGCATGTCACGTACAGTGTGACTGGGTAGTCAATATACTGAAAATTCTTCAGTGAAAAATATTTAATTAACTTTTGGTGTTCAATTAAAAATGGTAATTAACTCACCCTTAACTTTTCCAATGGTAAAGAGATGAGACGACTCAATTCAAATTTGGCGGCGAGCCAAAAATCATTTGAATTGAAAAGGAACTGACCAAATTTTTGGATGTTTGTTAATCCTATGATGGTTTCTATTTGAACAAAGTTAAATATTTAAAGGTATTTAGTAACCAAATTAAATCAAGCAAGTTATTTACCGCAAAAATTCTCTTTTCCATAAGTGATTCCTTCCTAGAAGTAAAAATTGAATAATTAATTAAATTTAATTAAAAGTAAAAATATGAATTACATCTTCCGAGAGTAAACAAGGCCGACTTAATTTTTGAAAAACTTTCAAAAAATCCTCCCGCTCAACCAATGAAGTCATAACATCCAAGTAATGGGTCACAGCTCTGACAAATATTTCTACACATTTTTTGAAAAACAAAAATTAATAATTATTTAAAAACATATAAATACGATTAAAATTGCAAACGTTTAAAACTTTGGGCTGTCCACAGTGGATTTTGGATAATTGAATTTAAACCACGTGACATCAATTCAAAGCCGCCCACTTTGTCAAAACATTTTATTATTTCTTCTTTTCCCTAAAATAATTATTTCAATTAATTATTTCCTTTCCCGCCATAACTGGAACTGAGTTGAAGTAATTTTAAGAAAACTCACAGAAATGACCGAACAAAATGGCGTCCACCATTCACCAATCCACTCCATGCCACCATCTTGAATCTCCATTTCTTTCTTCGTATTTCGAACATACTCCGCCATAATCTTGACGAGAAGCTGCTCATCAAAATTTCGGTGCCCATATTGGATCATCAACTCAGTGTAAATAATTTGCCAATACTTGGCCCAATAAATATTTGCACCATCCACAATTTTTTCGGCAACTGTCTAAACTTTTAAAAAATTCCTCTAAATTTGTCATGTGACCAATGTCAATTGAACACGTGATTACGGGATTCTCAATTAAAATTGTGTACCTTTTCAATACAAAAATTTGTGCAATTTTGAGCTCTCAATTTCATGAAAAACACTTTCAAGATGGCTACCCCAATGTAAATGAAATTGTGCTGAATTTCATCACCGTTTGGTTCAATTTCAGAATAATTCCTAAAAATGAAAGTTTGTGTAAAATAATAATTATTTTACACAACATTTATTATTCTATAACAAAAAATGTAATTAAAATTATTTACTCTGCAATTTCTTCCAAAATAAAAGTGGCGACATCCTTGACCCAAATCTTGTAAAATGGATGGCTTTTATCTTTGCAAAATTCGGAATGATCCAAAATAAAATTAAAATTTATTTCCTTTTTCTTAGTCAAGAAAATGGCGTCATAATATTCAAAATATGTTTTCCAAATGTAGCCCAAAAAATTGGCTAAAGTCTCTTGCCTGTATGAACTTGCTGAAATTAATTGTTGTTTTAAATGTAAAGCTAATAGGGCTTTAAATAATAATTCTTCGCCGCAAAAATCGCCTTTGTGTTGAATCTCCTTTAAAGCATTAAAATTAAATAGAGTCACAGTGTCCCCTGGCCACCCTCTTTTTTTTAGTGTTGTGTACAGGGTGCTACACATAAAATAAAATTGTTCAGAGTATTTTATCTTTTTTAAAAATTCCACTATACTTTCGACTACCCCATGACCCTCATACTCGTCATCGGATTGCTTGTCAGGTGAATATTTTTGGAGAATTCGGTGAATTTTAATGAGGGAAGTTTGTTTGATGGTGTAATCCTTGGTTTTATTTTTTATGGAGATGATGGAATATTTTTCGAGATTTGTTAACAATTTTTGAAGTTGGCGCATCTTTTCTCTTGGGATTTCACTCATTACAAGAAGTTGAGGTTCTTTGAAATAAATATGGGCGGTTTTCCATGCGTACAAATTGTCGGGGGAAAGGTAGGCCAAGTGACTGAACAAATTTAATGATTCTGGTCCGTTTGGTTTTAGTTGAGAAATCTTACGGAAGGTGGCGAGCCAAACTTTTGCTATTATGTGTTCGTAGTTTGATGTTCCATTTGGATTTTGAAATTCCCGCCAATTTTCTACCCCTTCCTCTCCCCCCAAAGAGGACAGGTACTCTTTGATTCCGTCTTTGACCCCGGCGCCACTTTCGTGGATCCAGGCCACAACCAATGTCAAGGCTAAAGGATAGCCCCCAAGGTATTTGTGGACTTTGTGAATTCCCTCAAGGATTTCTATTTCTATTTGATTGGTCTCGTGGTTTGTAATGGCGGGAAAACATTTTTTGAAATATTCGACAGTCTCTCCTTCACTGAGCCCTTCTGTAATTTCGATTATGTTGAAATTATCACCGGGGGTCCCCCATTTGGAGTTTTTACTGGTAATCAAAATTTTGGGGGGAGTTTGGTACTTTTAATGGGATAAAAATTTGTGGATACCAAAACCAGGGGGTGCTGTTGTCGACTGGAGTTGTTCAGCATTGTCAAAGATGAAGAGAGAATTCAATTTTTTGTGAGATAAAATCCCGTACATTTGCCTCACCAAATTTTCCACCATTTCAACAGACTCTGATTGAGGCCAAGGAAGTCTGAGGGAGGGGCACAAATTTTGGAAGGAGATTTTGGGAGATTCAAAACTTGCCGCGTTGACCCATGCCATAAAAATTGGAGTGTCATTCTTCTCCTGGTACATTCGAGCAAACTCCCGCGACGTTTCACTTTTACCAATGCCGCCCAGTCCTGTGAGAATGACCCTTTGCTGTCCCTGAAATTGAAACTGAATTGAAATTTCATTTTTATAAAAAAAACAAATTAACACTTCACCAAACTCACCCTCTTGTTCATTGTCAAACAAAGAATTGAAAATTGTACAATTCAAATTGGGCCCCACGACAAAAAGACAGCGAGACATGAAAATGGCCGCGATGAATGAAATGGCGCAAATCAAGTGAATTGAGAAATGATTTAAATTGAAATATTTAGCGGGATTCAGTAAAACTTGAAACATCCGTAGGACGACGTAGGCAGTATGGAGGATACCATAAAAATGATACAGGCGCCATCGCCAGTAGCGCCATCCATGGGATTGTGCCGAAATCCTCGCATTTAATACGTTCACGTCTATTGGGAAAAAATGATGACGGGCAAGGAAGGAGAACATGCGCAAATTGTATTTATCTTCTTGCTTCGTCAACATTGCACAAAAAAAATATTTTATTGAACAATCACTGACCCTCAAAACTTAAATTTTGGAGTCTTTGCTTAATTTTGTTCAAATAAATAAATTTTTGTGTCATCTATTTCTATTAGTTTAGCTCACTTTGTTTAAAGACAGTTTGGAAAATAAAATAAGACTTTGGCTTGGTCTATTTAGTATTGTAAAAAGTCACAAATTTTGTAGCTATTGATGGAAAGATCCCCTTGACATGAATTGATTTTCACTCTACAAAATTTAATTAACATTACTCCGTACTTGGACTAATTGTTAATGCATGACCAACGATAATTAAAATTATTTGCCATTTACAGGGTGAGTCGTCTCTTCCCAATTTGACTCTTTCAAATTGAAAATTTTTCTCAATAACCAGTTCTACAAGAAATTTCATTTGGAGCGTGGGTGGAATTTCTGCCATTTTGCCGAACCTAGTTCGGAGGCAAAAAATTATTTTAACATTACGTTAAATGAGGAGGCAAAAATTTCCCTCCATTTACGTAATGGTTAGGATTCAGAGGCAAATAAAATTTCCTGGCAGAAATTCCACCCACGATTTGGAGATTCAAAAATGGTACCATTTTTGATTGGTTTTGAAGTTTAATTAAATAAAAAATAAAATGAAAGGGAGGATTAAAATGATGTCATTAAATATTTATTTTTTTTAATAATTGTGCAAATTATTTTCCAGCCGTTTTTAATGGAGCCGTCTTTGTGTTTGACAATTTAACTCTGGGAAAATGAAACCATATCCAAAATTGTAATTAATTGTGATTGTAATTTTGACTGCCCCTGTATAAGTTTACATTTTAAATGACTTTCAAATTGTAATTAACTTTCATGACAATATTTTTTGGAGTTCAATTTGCATCGTTTCCTCTCTTGTTTGTTCATTGTTGTCGGCGTTTATGCCATTCTCATTTTTGTTAGTTTATTTGATACCGCTTTCAATCTCCCAGAAAAACTTCAGGAATTCAAAAGTCGCATGATTTTGGCAAGTCAGCGCCTTTCCAAGAAAAAGAATCGGGGTTGGGTTTTGAGGAAAATGCGGGGGGTTCAAAATGTGGGGATTAAAGTGGGGAGTTTTGCCACTTTCGAGAAGACTTCGACCCCCATTTTTATTGATTTTGTTGTCCATCAAGTTGTCCGTCTTCTCCTCACTTTTCGATAGATGGCGTGATGAGATTTTGAGACTTTTTTTGGATCTAGAATTTTCGAAAATACCTAAGATCATCATTAGATAATGATGATTGTAATATTGCAAACTGTTCCGCAGGGCGCCACACTGATCCGCTTTCAATAAAAAAGCGCCTTTGGTAAAAATTCAATTATGTCGGTAGACAATAAAAAATACCAAAAACGAAATGTCTTCCAAATTAAATTTTGACCAGAAATATGCAAATTAAAACTTTTATAGCTATTCAGGTGACCTTGACTTTTGATGACCTCTAGAGGTCAGAAATTATTTTTTTGAACAACATGCTAATGTAAAGTTTAAAGAAGAGACCTCAGAGCAACTTTTTGGAAATTTTCAGAATTTTCAGCCAAAAACTAAATTTTAAGCCTATATGTACATAATAAAAAATTAAAATCCACAAAAATCAAATTCTGCAATTTTATGCGAGTATACGCAGCTAATTTTTGCACAAAAATGTTCCATAATTAATGGTTTACACCCCTGAATTGACCCCAGCTTGTCATATGTTGTCATTCGATTGTTATCGACTTTCTTAGCTTGTCCTCTCACTGTAATGTATTTTGAAACTTTCAAAAATTATTTTTTAGCAGAAAGAATTGTTCGAAAATTCTAATATTCTAGCATCATGTACAGGCCTTGTAAGGATACTACTTCCATTATTTACTTAATCATATTTTGTAAATTTTAATATTTATCAAAAGGCGTTTTTTTCATGCAAGCGGATCAGTGTGGGGCGGATGCGGAGACATGATGAACTAATCCCCGTTTTTGGGTAATATTGACAATTATTTATATTCTATTGTTTTTGTGGTGTAATAATTTATTGAAAGTGCTTGGAATTTTTGTGGCACCTATCATTACAAACAAAACTGCATAAATTGAATGATATAATTGAACAGTCAGGTGAATGACATACAATAGACACGTGACTACCCCATTTTTGATGACATGCCGATAATAGTAAGACGATTCAATTATGAGGATGACCGTGTCAAATATTTTTAAAAAATCATAAATTTGAAAGATTAAATAAATGCCTGATTTGAGTCAAATCATTTGACTAGAGACAGGGCGTCATATTCCAGCAGTTGTTCAGAAATAAAATCCCGCCTCTTCCATTAGCCCCTTTCTATTACACGACATTGGAGTGGAGCCACGAGATGAAAGGATTCAGATCTTTGGGACAAAAAGAAGTGCGTCATGGCTTGAACATTCAAGCGTCATTTTTGTCGATGGCACTCATAAATTAATAAAGTTCCTCACACATTTAATGTGGGCAGTTTTTACTTTACAATGAGTTGATAAATTTCTTCAAATTAATAAAATAATTACAGAGTTAAAGAGCTTCACTTATTGTTGTACAATTGTATTTTAAAAAATTTAGAACATACAACGTACAAGATTGCATTTTAATTTACATAAATGATTAAACTCTTATAATTTTTGCTTTGTTCACAAAGTCCATAATGATGATTTAATGTACCTTTTATAAAAAAGTTTTCTCACGATATTGACTACATTAAATGCCCAAATTATTCAAAGGAAAAGAATTCAAGGTGAGCGAGGGTCGTAAATCATAATGTGAAAAATATTTGAACACGGGGGTAAAAAAGGGATAATTAAAATTAACAAGTTGATTCGAGTCGAGTACAACAAAACTTCTTTCAACGTTTCATGGGAGAGCAGAGTGGCTCAAATCTTATAATACCTTTAAAGTTTTCAAGTTGGGCCAGTTCCAGTAAAAAAAAGCAAAGCATTCCTTCTCAACATTAAAAAAGTGTTCCAAACAATCTGGATCATTTTTGCTCCTTGATTGTTCCGAACCATTTCAATTAATGAAATCTGTCGTTCGTACTGTGCCACAAAATTTTCATTAATTTCTAACATTAGATGTGGATGCTATTGGGAACAAAGTCAAGATGAACGACACATGGGGGTGTCTGGACGAGGACATTGACTCGAATATTTTTGAGCCCCATGACAACAATACAGACTTTAAAATTTGTGACGACATTCATGAGGCACTGGACCAATATTATTTTCCCATTGTGGGTCCATTGGTTCTTTTATTTTCCTATAGTGGGGTCCTCACAAATATTTTGAATATAATTATTTTCACCAAAGACTCCATGCGGAAGAGTCTCACTAATCAAATATTTACAGCCCTTGCCATTGCGGACTTGCTTTTCATCTCATGGAATATTCAATGGTTTGTCCTCAAGGACTTGTATGGCTTTACTATCACGAACGGAAAATTTAAATTTAGTACAATAATTGGGGCTAAACTTGGCATCCTTCATAGTTTTCTTTTTATAGTGAGAATTTTTTTGCAGCCCTGTTTTAATTTTATTTTGTACTTGACCTTGCTGTGATTTTTTGAAATTGTGCCAAATTTTATTTGTAGCTTCTCCATACATGGGCCATTTATTTGACACTACTGGCCGCCATTTGGAGATTTATTGGAGTCCTACATCCCCTTAAATGTCGAATTTGGCTCACTGGACGAAATTTACAATATGCCATGTGTGGAATTTTGATTCTTGACATCCTCTGCGCACTACCCGTCCTTCAATCTGAAATAATAACAAAAGATTCGAATTTCACCGCCATCCTGAACCAAACAGAATCTGAATTGGAGGATTCTTATGAAATCAGTTGGATATTTTCATTGATTGATTTTGCTATCATATATATGTAAGACTCAACACTATATTTATTGTAGTTTTAAATATATTAAAAATTTATGTACTTTTTTAATGGAAATTGTTAACCAATACGGGCCCGGGTACGACAAAAGTCGTATAGCAACGGGATGGGGATTCCCATCTTTTTAGTATAAAATTGACCTCTTAGCAACCATAGGGTCATCGAATTCCTCGATTTTTTTTAACTCAGACAAACTTAGAATTAACTCTGTACCCCTGCCCGCTTGTCCTGGTCCCGAGCTGGTTAATTAATTTTCTGTAATTTTATTTATATGCAGATTTATAGTGAAAGTGGGCCCCTGCATCATAATGGTGGTCATCACAAGTGGTCTAATTCTCACTTTGTTGAAATCAAGACAAAGTCGACTCAAATTGTCAGAATGTCCGGCTGGACAGAGAGGGATGGAACAGGGGCAAGGACAGGAGGGTCGACTCAATCAAATTTTAATTGTTGTTCTCATCATTTTTCTCGCCACGGAATTACCCACGGCAATATTAGCAACGTTTAGTTTATTTCCTGGAGAAGTTTTTTTATATAAATGTCAGGTTTTATTGTACCCCTACTTTGGGGTTTGGGAGTACATTAGTTCTGGGACTAGTTTTTGGGTCTATTTGTTCATGAGCCAAAAATTTCGGGACAATTTTTTCTTGTACATTTTTGTCTCTAATCAGATCAAGAAATTGAGGAAAAGGCAGCAGCCTTTATCCCCTACGTCGTCTCAGTCAAGCCATGTGAGCACGACAACCATGACTAGCACCACCGATTTGTAGTAATTATGACACCATTTTGTGTTGATATGGATTTTTAAATAGATTTAATAAATCCAATTTTGTGAGCTCATTGTATAGATTGTATTCGAATGAATCCGCAAAGCCATTTTTTTGTGTGATGAGGAAGCAAGTCTTCACGAGATTCGACCGTCAAATTTTCATTATTTCGATTTTTTTTTGCAAAATTAAGAACATAATTTACCCGATAATGAAAATTTGACGGTCGAATCTCGTGAAGACTTGCTTCCTCATCACACCAAAAAATGGGTTTGCGGATTCATCCCAAAATAAGCGAGTTCTAATTTTTTAAACTTTTTTGAAAAAATTAATCCCAATTAATTGCATTTTTAGTATGTCATTTAATGTTGTCATGGGCACCCCACGTCAAAAATAACGGCATTTCCTTTAGCATTGCCAGC
Organism: Arrhopalites spinosus; assembly: GCA_034700945.1. Classification (NCBI taxonomy): domain Eukaryota; kingdom Metazoa; phylum Arthropoda; class Collembola; order Symphypleona; family Arrhopalitidae; genus Arrhopalites; species Arrhopalites spinosus. The sequence continues at coordinate 14,447 of JAQIVZ010002423.1, forward strand.
ATAGGCATTTCTACAAGATGAGTAGTAGACTCAGCTTGAATACAATCTACTCATTGTATATACAATATAATAATAATATTATGGACCAGTTAGTTAAAATGAGTGTATGCTTTTGTGGGTAAAAAGTAGAGTTTCTTCGTAACTCTAACTTTTCTCTACTGAACTGATTTTGATGAATGAGGGCTCAAATCAAACCTTGGAATGTCCTCTAGTCACTCTACTCCAGTTTTGAACCATACCTGTCACTTTAAGGTCCAAAAGGTCAAACGCGTGACCCCTTTTATTGCCACTTTTCTGTTTCGTATCCAAGACACTTTTTGTATGAAATTGTGAGAAATTTTTTTCTCCATTGTTTTTTTGAAATTAAAAAATTGTTGACACAAAAATGTTGCCAAGTCATACCTAGTCATACAGGTAGACCTTTGTTTGAATTAACTTTTCGCAAAGCTTTCGAAATTGACTTTGTTTCGCAAGGTTCCCTTGGTGACTTGCAAAAATTTTAAAAAACAAAATTCAAACTACACAGAGTTGTAAAATATTTACACACGTTAGCATGGCAGCTTGCGAAAAAATTCAATTTCGAAAGCTTGCGGAAATTTTGTATGTTAAAAGGTTGACCCTTAATAAGGGTCAACTTCTTTGAAATTAAAATAAATCAAATTTGTAACCCAAATAAATATTTAAATTCTTGAATTACATTGAGGAAAAATTTAGTTTCAAGTGTCTGTAGATTTCAAAAGTGATGAACAGTATGGGTACAATGTAATTATTTTTTGACCAAAGAGTCCCACAGGTCAAATCTTGAGAGCGGGTCTTCAAATTTTCATGGAATCTTTCAATTTTTTAATTCGAATGACTTTTGTGGGTTTAAATTTAATATTGCCATTGTATTTCATTAAATATAGTACTCTTTGCCTCTAAAATTGGCATGGGATTGAACTGCGTAAAGGTCTTTACGCATTTCGCTTTTTTTGAGTGAAAAATTTTGGATTGCTTTTTTTGGGTTGAAATGATTTTTTTAAAAATTCGGGAAGGACATAGTTCGACGAGTTGACCTCGAATTGACCTATAGTTCTGCCACTCCCTACCAATGAAAATGCAATTTGCTATGCAATATTTTTGTTTCGCGCAAACGAAACTGTTTTGATTCAGCGAAATGAAAATCTCCTTTGCAACTTCCATTTTCATTGGTCGGGAGTGGCAGAACTATAGGTCAATTCGAGGACAACTCGTCGATCTATGTCCTTCCCGAATTTTTAAAAAATTTATTTCAACCCGAAAAAAGCAATCCAAAATTTTTCGCTCATATTTTTCGCACAAAAAAATCGAACTGCATATTATAAGACTTTATGGTTAAAATATTCTAGACTCGTTCCAAATGAAAATTCCAAGTAAAAATTATAACGATGAAGAATTCAAGGTGAGCGAGGATGGGGAATGTTAAATATTTTTAAAATGGGACAAGTCAAAATAACAAGTTTTTGTCGAGTATGCTAAAGAGCGCAAGTCTCCTCATCATTCCCCAATAATTGTACTTATGTCTCACACTATACTAATTATTAGTCTAGTGTGCAATTAATTAATTGTGGTCCTAACAATTTTGATAATTTTTTTCACAGTTGTTCATGGTAAAACTGAAATTGTAACTATTATGAGATCCACATAATGAGGGATTTTTTTTGGGGGGGGGGGAGTGTTTGGAGGATCATGTCTGTTTTTCACGGGGTGGGTCTAGAGCCCTTTTAACAACTCAAAATCCCAACTTTTTTTAGCCTCCTCTCCTCCAGGCTCCATTATAAACGGGAAAGAGTTTTACGGAAGTTGGGACACCGGGTAAAATTTTAGGATCGAGGACATGGTCACAAGGTTGTAGGTCTATCATGGACCGCCTATATTTGTGAAAAATGGCACCAATTGCTAAAAAAACATCAAAGACCAGTCGTCCTTCAAGTCAAAATTGAGGACATGTCCAAATTGACTTGACTTCTTCATTGGTTATAATTATAACTTATAATTCTATACAATTTATACCGGCAAATCCAGAAAACACGGACAAGTGGGCACTACCTTTGACATTTCAAAAAAAAAACAATTTAATTGTTGTCTACAGCCACGTGCCACGTTCGACATAATCTCCATTTATTAAATTGACTCTGTCAAGTTTTTAAGATTAAAATTGAATAATAATTTCCATCTAAATTAAAACCCACAGTCGATAAAAAATTGTCTTATTAATTGACCTTTCATTCAATTTTCAACTTTTTTTAACGTCTCTAGTTAAAGCGGAAACTTTAGTAGTGGTCGCATGTCTAAACTGTAATATAAAACTTTAATTTATAATCCATTTTGCAATGGTACAAGCCAAAGATTTAATTATAAATTACTGGGCTTTTGATCTCCTCTCAAAGCTAAAAATCTTCCCCTTCCAATTGCATTTTTCTACTGGTAAAATTAAGACAAGCACCAGCTGGGTTTTTCATGGGTGGCTCACAAATTTGATGGGTTATACTCTATGGTTGAATGGGCGTCTCATAGAGGCCCTTGTGTTGGGTCACTATGTCAAATTTCATCGTTTGTGTCTTCACATTGCCTGCTCCATCTTTTCTGCCATGGTCCTCATCTGGACGGTCATTCTCTTCATTGTTCATCCTGAAGTCAACGAGGCCATTTTTAACCATCTTCAAATTGCTAATGGTCAGAATCAGAAAAAATGGCGGTATTTTTAAAAATTATTTTCAAAATTTAATTTATAGAAACATCAAAAAGACGAAGGTACTCCCTACAAGAATTATTCCTTGTGACGCTCCCACTTTCTTGTATAATCGGGGTCACCCCTGCAATCCCCATTATCTACTGGCATGACCCGGGGTCACTTCAATTCATTTACTCAGCCTTGCCGCCATCTTTACAAAATCCGAGGATTCTAATTGGCTTGATTTTTTATGAAAGTTTCTGTTTCTGTCACGTCCTTCAATTGTGCTTCTACGTTTTATTTGTCATTATGGGGTTCATTAGAGGGACCAATAATGAACTGTCATGGCGGATTGAGATACTCAAGTACTTAATTTTTGGTTATAAATTGTACATTCATGTTTAAAATTGTTTCTTAATTTAAGGTCAAAGGAATGTTCCCTTCAAGCCATGAAGGAAGAGTGTGAGGATGTTTATAAAATTGAACTGATGATTCACCTCTTCAATTTGGTCTTCGCCTACCCCATTTTCACCCATAAATTTTGTCTCATGATCGGCTCTACAGCGACAATATTTTTTGGAATTCGCGGGTTCAATTCGCATCGTTTCCTCTCTTGTTTGTTCATTGTTGTCGGTGTTTACTCCATTCTGATTTTTGTTGTTTTATTTGATACCGCTTTTAGTCTACCCGAAAAACTTCAGGAATTCAAAAGTCACATGATTTTGGCAAGCCAGCGCCTTTCCAAGAAAAAGAATCGGGGTTGGGTTTTGAGGAAAATACGGGGGGTTCAAAATGTGGGGATTAAAGTGGGGAGTTTTGCTACTTTCGAGAAGACTTCGACCCCCATTTTTGTTGATTTGGTTGTCAATCAAGTCGTCAGTCTCCTCCTCACTTTCCAATAGATGGCGTGATGAGTTTTTAATTAGTAGTCCTTGAAAGTCAGTTAATTTAATTTAAATAAAATTAATTGATTTTCTTTCGACGGTTCTACAACTTGAACTCTGGCAGTTCTTTTGAAAAAACGAGCCAAAAAATGAAAAATTGTAAAAGAGTCCAACTCCACTCGACAATCAAAACGAGAACAGTGGAGACCAGACAAATGAGGACGAGATAAAAAACAAGATAAATATCAGAACTGTCAAAAGCCAGTGGTCTATAAGATGGCGGCTCTTCGTTCACGAATTGAAATCCCCCACCAACGCCATCTTTCTCCCAACTCTCCCACAGCCCGTAAATTCCAGAATGAAGGGCCATCCTCATCCTCCATGGCACCAAATCCATCCCCCATTTATTTGCCAATTCCTTCGTTCGATCAAAAATGTGAGCTAGAGGTTGGGTCAAGTAAGGATCATCGACTTGTCTATTGTGAGAAAATTGAAGACTGGAATTGGCCCTCATGGCAATTTTAACTTGATTGTAAAAATATTCAAATTCGTTTTTCAACACAATTAAAATTGAATTTGGCCGTGTTAATTCATTTCGAATTAATTTTGTGAAATTTTGGGGACAAATGACGGTGGTATTCACAAAAATGGTAAAATTTCCAATATAATTCGCACACACTTCAAAGTGACCACAATGCGTGATTAGTCTGGAGTGACTGAAGGAATATTCTGGGAACATAGTTTGGTTGTGGGCAAATTCTTCACGAAACAAAATGGCTAAATGCTGCGCACATTTTGTTCGACAAATATTCCCATTTTGTCTTAACAAAGTCTGTATCTGCATCGTAAACAAACTTAATCGTTCTTGGGTACTAAGAGCCAATGATTTTACAGACAAATCCCATTCGCTCGATTTCTTTTTGAAGTATGTCCAACTACATCTAGAATATTTTTCAACAACAAATATTTTAAAATGACCGCTTTTCAAGTCGAAATCTTTTAATTGCTTCCATTCCATCGTGTAATCAAAAGTTTTGGTATATTCCGATTTCAGAAGCCCCCGGTAGCCATTTATAGTGACGACGTTCACGAGAATCCAGAGGGCCAAAATAATTCTACAAAATCGGTCGAATGATTCAACCCCAAGCCATGACCAACGCGACCTTGGTTGGCCTAAGTTCGGTGGAGTTTCTTCCTCATTTTGTTCCAAAAGTGTTCGATGAATCCAGAAGAAAATGTTCCAAAAGTGATCCAAAATGCTTGATACTCTTTCCATCCACGTATCCTCATCTTCGAAGATTCGATCTTGATCGAATTCAAAAGCGAGGACCCTAAAGGTGCCCATGGTTAGGGTGATTAGAAAAAGGCAAATGAGGAGGGAGGCCCATGTCGAATCTTCCAGTGGGCCAATATAAATTTTTTGAATTGAGGGGGTCGCCCTGTGGACGCCATGACTGGTAATGAATTTGTAGGCGTTTTCTCCAACTGGATAAATCCTGCGCGTTTCTTGTAGTCTCCCAACATCATCTTGAGAAAACCCATAGAGTTTGTGTAGATGGAATTGATTGATATACATGAGAGGATGATAGTTGAGAGCTGCATGGGCAAGTCTGGACATGTTGAGGGCAGACAATAAAAAATAAATTGTTTGACCCAGAAGGTCATTGCTAAGATAGACTGATCGAGCATCTTTTTTCTGCCATTTTTGAAATTGATTGTGGATTTCGGTGAATTTCTCACGAGTCCAGCTGTAGTCAATTTTACGGGTGGTCACGAGTTGCCAAATAATGTTTTGGCCATGGGCCAACGTTTCTTGAAATTTGCGAATCATTTTTCTGTAACACCGGCCATAACCAAAAAGAGCGGGACATTCGACTGTGTACGTGGCAACGTGATCCTTATTCATTTGTTCACTGTAGGAAGTGAAATAAGTGAAGAGAATTGGTTTAGCTTCTTTTGGCCCCAAGTCTCCTTGGTCTTGATAAATGATGCCAAACATGGGCGGGGCGTTTGTATTATAAGTGACTTTCCTCGCATTTTGGGAAATGCTGCCATAGTATTTTGACAATGTTGGAGGATAAAGATCCCACGTGACTTTGTCAGTGACGAACAAATGAAGGAGAGCAGGCGGCATTTTGTAGACATGCATCACGACGTCAGATGAAATTCTGGAACAAGTTGAAAGCGATTTTTGAACTGTTTCTCTACACAAGGACACATCCACGTGACACTTGGCATGGTCGGTCCAAAAAGTGGGGGACAAGTCGAGGAATTTTTGCATCAAATCTTGACCCGGGTATTTTTGTTCCGTACCATAATAAGGATAGAGCATAATTGGAAAGTAGGCAGATGAGAATTTTGAGACTTTTAATTTGGCCAGACTACCAACAATTTGGTAGTAACAATTTTCTCCAATTTCCGCCAAAAATGGGCTCAAGTTTATGCTTTCCTCTGGAGGAACCTGGAGGGTCAAGCTCTGAAACTGTCCAGGCGTTGTGTTGGACTCAAAATGGTGGCAGTGGGTGGAGGAGAATTTTTGGATTGTTAACAAAACCAAAAATGTGAGAGGCAAGTTCATTATTCACATTTGTGGGTTTGATAAATTAAAATTGTGAGAGGGGGAGTCGAAATGATGAAAATGTTTGTAGAATAGGAAACTATTTTAGTTTTAAAAATCAATTAAAATGACTGGGGTCAATCTACTTAATTTAATTGTTGTGAAATAGTGAGTGTATACACTATTAATAATTAGCATGGGCGTAGCCACGACCGGGTTTTCCGGGTTCTAACCACCCCCCCCCCCCTTAGCTTTCAGGCTTTACACTAGATATAATGAAATTTTGAAAAAAAATTAGTACTACATATGTAGATAAAAACGGAGTTTTTAGCCCCAAAATCCCCCCGTAAATTTGGCTCTAGCTACGCCCCCGATAATTAGTATAAAGTTGAATACAATACTA